>JAQGCP010002047.1:0-11099 GCA_034699885.1 Acrobeloides thornei | reverse complement strand
AGACCTAAGCTTAAGCCTAGGCTTAGGCTTAAGCTTAGGCTTAAGTCTAGGTTTAAACCTAACCCCAAGCCTAGGCCTAAGCCTAAGGCTATGTCTAAGCTTAAGCTTAAGCCTAGGCTTAAGCTTAGGTCTAAGCCTTTAGAGGATATTTTTCCATAAAATTACTTCAAAAAAGTATCATTTTTTGGAATCTTGTTGATTGCGTCTTCCCAGGAGGAAAAGCTCAACAAATTTATGTTTCACTTTTTGAGCAAAAGAGAATTTTTGTGCAAAAAATTCAAAAAAGTTTGTATATTACAACGAAAACATGAATACAAATTCAAATTTCAATCACAATTATCTAGAAAATTACAACGATCCAGAGGTTGTCGTGAAAATGAAAAATGCTCCATTTTTTATGATTTTTTCGAATATATTCATTACGCCATGAAAAAAAGTTGTAAACCTTTACCTTGGTTTTCCATCAATAAAGACCATAGATATCTGGCTAACACATACATGACAAAAACTATTGGTAGAAAAAAATAAAGTACCCACTAAAATTTTCTTTTCTTAAGTTGTTATGAAGAAATTACTTCTGGATTTTTTACTTGTCGTGCTTCTCTCCAACTTGGCTCATAAGAAAATGGTTCGTTGATACCAACAAAGTAGCGTTTAGCAGTCTGACAGTGTCTCTGTGCTTCGTCATCAAGAAGACTTCCAGGTGGATGGTAAGGTGAGATGCCCTAAAATGATCGAATTGTAAACAAGATTGATCTTGTTCCCCTCTAATCGAGTGAATTGCAAACGTCATACCACTTGTCTATGAGTGCTGTATAATCCTTAACATTAAATTTCAACTATAAGACTTACGTAAGACATGATATACAAATTTCCCTTGAAGGGTACCTCCATGATTTTGGTGTCATTTTTCTTCTCTCACCGAGCTGTATCGATTGGTAAAGGCAGTGACGGAATTGGACTTAAGGTGACGGAGATAGCACAAACAGACAAACATAGCGCGTTTTTCTATGCAAGGAATCGATTGTGCGCATTACCGAACCTTGTAAACGTTTCCCTGCCCTTGAATTAGCCTATTTTTGCTTCAGTACACATGCCTCTTCCCTGAATCAGGGTCAAGGAAGAGTTTTCGAGGTTCGGCAATGCGCCATCGAAACATGAGTGTTCTGTTAAGATTTTTTTAAATCTTTGATCAAACTTGGGGGTAAATGGGTTTGGAAAAGCATAGGAACTAAAAAAGGGGGAAAATTTTACCCGACAAGTCGACTCTTCCAATGCCAACTTTGACAATTTTGCACACCATAGAACTGCGAACGCTAATATTGTAAATCCTGGGACTATCCATAGATTTCCCTTGTCCATTTTGTCACCGATACCGTCTTTCAACAATGGAGTGACGACTTTTTTCAACTTCCCATTTATATTTCTTCCCAACTTTGACAAATAATCACGTCCAATCATGGTTATTTCTAAAGCTTTTTTTACAAAGTGAGTAAAAAAGTGCATTTTTGTGATTTTTTGAGCCTGAGAAATTTTTTGGGATCGGAAAATTTTTCTACTAAAAATGATCCATATAGGAGTAATTTATGCGAGGAATCGATTGCGCGCATTCCCAAAGCATGAAAACGTTTCCTTGATCCTGACTCAGGGAAAAGAGTTAGTGTATTGAAACGAAAATCGAAAAAATTTCTATTTTCGCCCGGAAAGCATCCACTGGGGGTAATTTCATGCGAGGAATCAATTATGCACATTTTCTAAGCATAAAAAACTATCTTGATCCTGATTCAGAGAATGGAGTTGGTGTACAGACGAAAAAGAAAATTTTTCGATTTTCGCATCAACACACCAAATCCATTCTCAGAATCAAGGTCAAGATAATTTTTTTCATGTTTAGAAAATGTGTGTAATCGATTTCCCGCATAAAATTACCCCCCAGATGGATGCTTTTCGGACAAAAAAAGAAATTTTTTTGATTTTCGCGTCAACACCAACTCCATTCCTTGAATCAGAATCAAGAAAGCGTTTTCATGGTTCGGGAATGTGCGCAATCGATTCCCTGCACAAAATTACCCCTATATGGGTCATTTTTAGTAAAAATTTTCCGATCCCAAAAAAATTTCTCAGGCCCAAAAATCACAAAATGCACTTTTTTACTCATCATGTAGTAAAAACAATAGTGTAAAAAATTTGGTAAAGAAGATATGCTCGGTGTGTGAGAATTTTGATTATATATGCTAGATAATAAATTGTAAAATAAAAATCTGTTTGTTTTGTAAACTTATAAGAATGAAAAAATGCAAGCTAGTTAGCACAGGGTGTCTAAAAAACTGGCTTTTTGAGCGATTTTTTCCAAAAAATTCCATTTTTTAAAATTTCACCAAAATAACGTTATATGGGGTTTTTCTATGTGAAAAATGTTTGCGCGCATTGCCAAGCCCTGAAAATTATTCTCTGATTCAGTGAAGGGATCGGTGTATTGAAGCGAAAATCGAAACTAGCTGTACAAGGGGGCTAGGTGGTCGAAGATGTCACTCCTGGGGTTTTCTATGAGAGAAATCGTTTGCTCGCATTACTGAACCTTGAAAATGCTTCCCTGACCCTGATTTAGGTAAGAGATATGTGTATTGAAACGAAAATATGCTAATACAGGATCAGGGAAGCGTTTTCAAGGTCCGGCAATGTGCGCAATCGATTTCTCGCCTAGAAAAATCCCCTACAGGATTATTTTGGTGAAAATAAAAAATTTGAAAATTTTTGAAAAAAATGCCCAAGGATCCGTTTTTTTGGGACACCCTGTACATTTTTTGATCACAATTCTTAGGAAGTGGACGAAGTCGGAGATGTTTTTTCATTGATTAGTGCAATAATAAATTCTTAGAAATGCATAACAATAAAAATCAACTTATTTCGGCATAAGACGGGATTCATCCACCAAAAAAGCAGACATAGTTCACAGTTTTTTTCTCGAAACTTTTTCAATCTTAAAGGACTAGTCGACTCGGAAAAAAACATTATGAAAAATGATATATTCGGAAAGTTCATGAAAAATGAAGCAGTTTTTGTTTTTACGGTAACCTCTGAATCGTTATCGTTGCCGAGAGAATCGTATTTGAAGTTGGCGATTTTTGAAATCTCTGTGTAGTATAACGAAAACATGAAAGCAGTGAAAATTCGTCCCTGAATCAATAAAAGTGTGTATATTGATGTGAAAATTCCAAATTATTTAGTAGTTTTCTTAAGCCGATGAAAAACGAAAATTTTTTTAATTTTCGCGTCAATATACAACATACATGAACAAGGAGGGGGACAAGCTACCTCGAGGCTATATGGTGTCGACCAAAAAAAGACCTTTTTTTTAGCCCGACGGCTTCGCCACCCCGAGGCTATATGAATCTTTAACTTTTGGCTCGATGCTAGCTACATGAGGGGGGGGGGGACAATTCCTTCCCCCATTGGTAATGTATGCTAGTGTTCAACTTTTTATTGAATCTATCTTTTATCTAAAAAATTACACCCATTCTTATTTTTCCGTGCATTTTTTCTTTTTTTTAACCGATCAAATTTCAACAAATCCGCTTAAAATGCAAGCAGCAAATTTTGTCTGCCTTTTTTAAAGCTTAACCTCGTGTCAACCGCGTGTGTTTTTGACATTTACGCAGGTAAAGTTTTATTTTGTTATTCATCAACCACACACCTGTTAGCATAGCAAGACGTCTAGTGTTCAATGTAGAAAGAACTTTGGCGCCTTGAAGTTTGTCAGCCACAAAACCACCCAAGTTGATGAAGAAGAAATAGACGAGATATGGAATTGAGGTGATAAAGCCCATCTGAAATTTTTTTAATACTTTTTTAATATGGATATTTGTTATACCGAAGTGAGATCAAATCCGAGAACATCGTTCATGAAAGATGGCAGAGAGGTGGCCATCATATAAGCACCCCAATCTCCTGCGAAGTGTCCGACGAAACAAGCCCAAACTGGTAAGGAGGTCAAGATAGAGCCCCATGGGACTTCTCGGTGCTAAAATTTTTTTAATAAAATCATCGTATTTTTTAAATTTTATGATGTCTAGCTTTTCGTTTCAATATATTTTCCCTGATTCAATGGGAAGCGCAGAAGATTCTAGAGTATATTTTTCCCATTTTTTTGTCGTGTTTAACTTTTTGATTTATTGAGCAAAAAGCACCCAAAATATTTTGATTTTAGTTCAACTTGACTCAAAAAGTGGAACACACCTGTGTTCCACATTCTAAAAATTGAAAAATGACGCGTCAAAATCCTCGTACGAACCTGTTCATGATCGGTATCTTTCCCACCGCTTTCGCGTAATGAGCCGACAATATAATTGCGTTCTTTTTCTGAGATGCTTCGGTGCTTTTGGGGAGAATCTGCAACGAAACAAAACCAGAGGATGCACCAAAGGAGGCCGAAGGCTCCTAAAAAATTTTTGCTACTTTTTAAGCAGTTTTTGGAGCTACTACACAATAGGAGGCCACCCACGTGAAAATTTTTTGGAAATGACCCCTCTAGGGATAAAAACATGCGAGGAATTCGAATTTAACATTTTGAAGCAAAAAACGCTTTCCTGATTCAGGGAAGGCGTATTGTGTATTGAAGCGAAAAGTCGCAAAAATGCGATTTTTGTCTAAAAAACGACCCCTTTTGGGGTAAAAAAATTCGATTTTGAGCTAAAATTCTACTTTTGAGTAAAAATTTGATTTTTGGGCAAAATTTTTTTACCCTAAAAGGGGTCATTTTTAGGCGAAAATCGCATTTTTGCGATTTTTCGCTTCAATATACAATACGTCTTCCCTGAATCAGGGAAGCGTTTTTTATTTCGAAAATGTCAAATTCAGATTCCCCGATGTTTTTACCCTTAGCAGGGTCATTTCCAGAAAAATTTTCACGTGGATGGCCCCCTATTGTGTAGAGGCATCCAACTTTCTTTGGGGGAGGTTGTGCTGAAAATGATCCTGTACTAGCGTCTTCGAAATCGATTCAAAAATTTGCGCCATTTCACATTTCCCTGGCATTTTATTATTATCACTCTCTCTCTCTTATTGAAGTTAATGTTCCCGTGAACTAAACGTGACGTCCACACGTGAGTTGATTTTCGTTTTATTTTGTTGTTTTCGCCGCCGATGTCTTCAAAATCCCCATTTTCCAGTCCTAAAACTAGGCCGCCATGATTTCACCAACGGATATTAAAACTGCCATCGATATTGACCCACTTATTCAACAAAACAAGACAAATGGCGAATTACCCAGAATGGTAAACAATTTTCTACACTAACACAAAAAATGCTAAACTAACATATGCATGTAATGTGCCTTATACAGAGTGTCCCAAAAAAGTGGAATTTCATTGATTTTTTAAAATGAATTTTGGACCCGAATTTTTTCTAAAAATAAAAAAAGAAGTTACATTTATTACGATTTTTTCGAATTTTTTCAACCTTTTCGATTGAAATTTGCGTCAAAAACAAACTTCCTCAACGACTTGGAACACCTCAAACATGGAAATTTTACATCTTTCAACGAAACTCTGTGTGAATTTTGTAATTGGGCAAAAGTTTTCGGACCCGATCGGGACTCGAAGGTACTAGAGCTTTTGGCAACGCCAAAAGTTTAAAAAAAGTAGCGTTGTCAAAAGCTCGGAGTACCAAAAAAGTCGCGTTGCCAAAAGCTCTAGTACCGACTCGAATTCCCCTGGATATCGTCCAAGTGCACTACCATTGTGTTACCTGGACCTCCAACTAATGTCCGTTAATTTCTGGTGTAATACTTGGTGGAAAAAATACACCGCCAAGTATTCACCAGAAATTAACGGTCATCAGTTGGAGGACTCGGTAGCGCACTTGGACGGTACCATGGAGGTCCGGGTTCAAGTCCCTGTTGGGTCCGAAAACTTTTGCCCAATTACGCCGAAATCTGAATGAAAAACTTGAAAAAGCGGACAATTGGCGACGGACGATTTTCTCTCCACTTTGCAGTGGTCAAAATTAAAAATTCTTTCAGATTCGAATTCGTCGTACTGAAAATTGCCAGGATAACAAAAATTCAAATGTTTTGGAAATTTTTTTTGAAAACTCGAATTTTTTCCTTCGGTCCCCTAAAGGTAAAAATTTTTTAAAACTCTGAAATTTTTTCCAAAGCGTCAGAATTTTTGTATCCGGGGGTTTTTCGACACAGGAGGGGGAACTAAATAAGAATTGTAGTACCCAATTTGAAATCCGAAATAGTACCTCCAAACCTTAATCCGAACCAGTACCCAATTTGAAATGATCAAAATTTCCTTTTCTTAGGTTAAAAAGAAACAAGCTAAACGAAAGTGTAAAACGCTCTTCTTTCAAGCCTTACCTCGAGCGACTCTAAAATTTATGCAGGAGTATAAGGCGTTTTTACTTCAAGTTGCAGCATCAGGTATTATAAATTTATGCAGAATCCCTTCTAGGGTGGTGAGGATAGTGCCCATTTTTTTCCTAGGGTGTTCGAACGACTCAATCATTTGTTTTCAGGAGCTTTATCCGTGACAAGTGATATTTTAACTCAATTCGTTATCCAGCAAAAGGGATTAAATGAATGGGATTACATGAGAACCGGACGTTTTTTATTCATCACTTTGTTTTTCATGGTAAAAAAGGATTTTTAATGCCAGTTTGACCTATTTTCCAGGCTCCACTTCAAGCTCAATGGATGAATCTACTCAATAGAATAAAAGGAAGCACTTGGGGTGCAGGATTTAAGAGGATGTTTGTTGACCAGGTTGGGTGACGTTTTTGAATTTAGTGCAGTGGTGCAGCTAGGGGGAAACCCGGGGTGGTTCCCCCATTCCTGGAAAAATTAAATTTCCTAATGGTCTGCCCTTATGTTTTTGCCCAAATTTTTCAAAAATAATGGTTCCCATTATGATTTTTCACCAAAAATGACCAAAATTTCCTATTTTTCACCAAAATTTTCCATTTTTTCTACAAAAATTGTAATTTTCTGAGCACTTTCAGCTTAAAAACAAGCATTTTTCAACAAAATTTTCGCCTGAGGCGCTGGTTTTTTCTTTGAAAAAAACATATGGGGGACCAAGCTAAAAAATTGTTTAAAAAAAAGTTCCCCTCATTCTTGGAAGCTGTTTTATTGACTAAAATTTGAATTTTCAGGCTGTTGGCGCTCCTGTATTCACGTCATATTTCTTTGTTGTAATGGGACTTCTCGAAGGACACACTTTGATGGGCTCGATATCGAAAGCTCAAAAGATTTTGTACCCGGTGCTGGTGAATAACTATCGAATTTGGCCATTCGTTCAATTGGTCAATATGTCCTTGGTTCCAGTTCACTTTCGCTTGGTCTTTCTTCAAGTGATCGCGCTGTTTTGGAGCATGTACATTTCTTTTATGAATGCACAAGCTGGTCAGCTTCAAGCTGCAGAAAATGCTGCTTCGTAATAAAATCTAAGTCTATGTGTTATATGTTTTCTTAGCGTTATATGTTTGTCTTAAGCGTTATATGTTATGTATTATATGTTGTCTTAAGTGTTGTATATTGTCTTTGTGTTTATATGTTTGTCAGCGTTGTATCATAGGTTATTATGTTTTGTTTTACCATTGCCAATAGCGTGCGTAGCAGATGGATTATTAGAAATCGATCTATCAATTTAATTTTTTGAAAAAATGATGGTAGAAAATCTCTTAGACTGATTAGCTTCAAGATCAGCTCTCGGGTGATTCGAAACGGATTATTCGTAACACGAAATTCGCATATTTGTCACGATGAAAATCGGTTTCGAATAATCCGTGCCGAATAGAAATGTGTAAGTGAGGGAGACAAAAATTAAGCGGCCTGAGGGCAAGACAGGTCGGCTGTAGCCGCCAGGCTTAGACCTGGCTCTGCACACCTCTAGTCCAGAATCCTCCTCTCCGTACTCCACTGACTATAGCTTAAAACAGTTTTTATGTGCGTCTAAAAAAATCGGGTGTTTTCAAAATATACTTTTATAATAATCCTATACGAAGTTTTATCTCAAACTTTTCCTCTCTCCCCTAAAAAGATATTTTGTGTCTAGTTGAATCTGCACTCTTAACCGGTGTTTTTTATGCATAATTTTTTTTGTATTTTTTAAAGTTTCATGTTTGTGTATAACAGTGTTGTAATTTCAACCGGCGGATTGGGGGCACATGTTCTTCAATTTTCGAAAAAATTTCAGCCTTTGGATGGAGAGGGAGGAACACATGTAATTTTTTTAAATTTTGGGCGAAAACATAAGGTGTGGATCAAAGGGTGAAAATTCAATTTTTTAGCAATGGGAGCGCTCCCCCCATAATTACTTCACTGGTGTATATATTAAGATCAGTTTTATATAAACAGTTGTTGTTTTTTATTAATACTTTATGAAATGTTACTTCATATGTTGCTGTATATCTTTGATATTGGTTGATATATGGTTTACTTCTTTTTATCCAATTTCAGAAATGATTGTCTTCGTGAATATCTTGCTATGATTAGCTTGATAATGACTCGGTTTCAGAAACTACCCGAGCGGTTCGCGGTGGATTGCAGCGGTCATCGGTCTACGAAAACCGTTCGATTTGTTTATGGAACCATGCTCGGCATTTTCTACTTTATTGTCAACTTTTTCTTAAGGACAAGATTTCTTTGATTTTGCTATTTTTGCCTTTGTGTATAGTCAAAAAAATTTTTGCTACCACGAACTTTTTATTGAATCAGGCAACGTGTACATTGAAACGAAAATAAACATGGATCCTTATATAAGCTATATAAGAATCCACGTTTCTTTTCGTTTCAATATACGTTGCCTGATTCAATAAAAAGTTCCATGGTAGCAAAAAAATTTCGACTATATTGTTGATTTTGCATTATATACTAATAACTTTGAACTTTTAACAATAAAAAATTTTAACAAAAGGAATAAATATTTAAATAAGATGGATAAAATTTTCCAAAAAATTTTTGTTTGAACTGAAAGTAAACGGCAGCCGGATTTTTGTGCGATTTTTCAAAAATTGTCAAGTTTTTTAATTTTCATGAAAATAATCCCGGGGTTTTCTATGCGAGAGAAATCGATTGCGCGCATTGCCGAACCTTGAAAACGATTCCCTGATTCAGAAAAGGAGTAGGTGGATTGAAGCGAAAATATGTTTATTCAGGGTTATGGAAGCGTTTTCAAGGTTCGAAAATGCGCGCAATCGATGTTTCGTACAGAAAAACCCCTATAGGAGTTATGTTGATGAAAATTGAAAAACTTAAAATTTTAAAAAATTGCCTTTTGGAGCATCTTTAGAAGGTCATCGAGGAAATGAGCTAACAGTTGATTAAAAAGATTTAAAAATGCTGGGTAGATACCTTCATTTACTCAATCGGCATCCTTTGCTAGTTCAGATGATTTCATCAGGTTTGGGAAATACAAGTTTAAAAAAATTGAATTTCACATTGAAGGCCTGATTGGAGGAGCTGGAGATGCATTATGTCAGATTGTTGTGGAAAAACGCTCTTTAGACAAATATGATGTGCCGAGAACGATACGATTTATGGTTTTACCCACGTTTTTCATGGTATTTTGCAAATTACTTCGGAGCTATTGTGGATCAAGAGGATCACCCTAGGGTCAAAAATCGAAAAAAATGACATATTAAGGGGTAATTTTATGCGAAAAATCGATTGCGCGCATTCCCGAAGCGTGAAAACCTTTGTTTGAATCTTAAAAATCAGCAAAAAATTCGAAAAAAATTAAGTTTAAAGTAAATAAATGTGCAAATATGGGTAAAAGTATGTATTTTTCAATTTTGAAAGGCCAAACAAAGATTTTCACGCTTCGGAAATGCGCGCAATAGACTTTTCGAATAAAATGACCCCTAAATATGTCATTTTTAGAAAACTTTAGAAAATTTTTTTTCGATTTTTGACCCTGGGGTGACCCCCTGATCCATAATAGCTCCATTATTTCTTTCTTACTTGTTCTTTAAAATTTAAGGCACCGGTGCTGAGTCGTTGGTATAGAGTTCTACAACGAATCGGAGGGCCTCCAAAATTAGTGCCTCTAAAACAAGTTTTTATTGATCAGGTATTCAATTCTTGAACTTTTTTTATCGTAGCTATAATTTTCGAGACCCTTTTTGCTCCTTGGTTTACTGCCGCTGTGATAACTAGTCTACGTTTACTAGAAGGGTTTTCGTTAGAAGAATCATGGGAAAAGATGAGACAAGATTATTGGAGTATTTATAAACGAGCCATATTTGTAAATTCTTACACAGAGGGGTGCCAAGTCTGCTGATTTTTCAGAAAATCTGATTTTGAGATGTCAAATCTGATTTTTGAGATGCGAAATTTTGTCAAACTTATAAGAAAAATAATGGAAAATTAGCATTTTGCTGACTTTTAAAGTCAGATTTTCTGGTTTTTAACAAATGTTCTTGGCATCCCTGCTCTCTTACTATTTACTAATGAAAATATTCAGTATTGGCCATGTGTTCAACTCTTCAATTTCTACCTCATGCCAGTGCATTTCCGAGTAATTTTTGTTCAGCTAGCCGGTCTGTTCTGGAATGTCTTTCTGTCAAATGTAACTCAAACCAAATTGCCAATACCACCTATAGAATAATTGTGTGAAGGACCACTCAAATATTGATTAGTCACAGAACGTACATTGTTATTAGAATCTAAATAAAAATTTATCAACCAGTAATTTAATAACATAACCACACTAACAAAGTACAGAGTAAGCCAAAAAACCGTACTTTTGCGTTTTTTTGGTGAAAATTTTTCAAAAATCACCTATAAAGGGTATTTTCATGCAAGAAATCGATTGTAATGCTCGTAAGAAACATATCTGTTCAAGATGGTCTTACCAATGGAACAAGACTTGAAGTTACAAGAATTATTACAGTAAAAAAGACTGCGTTAAGAAACAGACCGTTTGGTTTTATACAAATATACAGGGGGCGCAGAAGTCCTGGCCTAAAATGCAAAAAGTCCTGGCCAAGAGTGCAAAAAGTCCTGACATAGGAAAAATGTTAGTTTTAATGGATTTACAACAATCTTCATCACGAGGTTGCAGATTTTTTTATTGGGAACTTGTCAGGACTTTTTG
>JAQGCP010002046.1:0-11100 GCA_034699885.1 Acrobeloides thornei | reverse complement strand
TCTAAGCCTAATCCTAAGCCAAGTTAGTACTAATCCTGATTTTTCCACCATACGACCACGCAGGGATGCATCAAAAACTATATCCAAGTTTCTTTTCGTTTCAATGTACTGATTCAATAAAAAGTTCTCGTGGTAACCAAAAAAAATTTCGAAAGAATTTCACATAATTTTTTTCAGCCGAGCTAGCTAAAAAACGTTGGCTTCAAATTCGAGATCGTTATCGAAAAGAGCTCAAGTTTGCTATTCGAGATCAATTTGCATACACCCCTAAATGGCCATATTTTAACCAACTAACATGGCTAGATGAATTCTTAAAAGATGCATGGTAAGTGTTACAGGGTGTTCAACAAGTTTGGCATATTTTTTCATCCAAGGCTTATCCCCCGGCTCCAGTACAGCTTTTTTTGATGCGGTCTTTTTCCAGTATTATAAGTCAGGGATGGGGAAATTTCTGAGGTAGAAATTTTTTTCTCGATGCTTGCTTTTTTGCCAGTGCCCCCATTCAAAAACTTTTTGAACACCCGATAGATACGTAGAAGATAATTAATCATAAATTTAGTTCGACACCAATACCCCGGAGGAATGTAAATAATCGAATAAAAGTTCCAAATGTACAAGTTTCAAGTTCGGAAAATGAAGGTAATTATTCGAGAAGTACAGGGTGTCCCAAAAAAAAGTAGAATTTTGAAAATTTTTTGGGTCAATTTTTCGAAAAAAATTTTTTCTAAAAATGTCATTTCTAGGAGTAAAAATAGCTGAAAAACACGAATTCGACGTCCAAAATTTTTTTTGACCCATAAAAACCCCTTAAAATGGCCAAAAACGTGTTTTTTTAAAAAAATTTTCGAAAAATTGACCCCAAAAAATTTCAAATTCTACTTTTTTTGGGACACCCTGTACAAAAAAGTGCATTTTTGGCATGAAAAAACGCTTCCCATTCCCTGATTCACGCTCAATGGATTCAGTGTATCGACGTAAAAATTTCTATTTTCGCCAGTTTTTAGTTAAAAAATTTTTCGGTCCCAAAAAATTTTTCGGGCCCCAAAAATGCACTTTTTTACTCTCTGTAAAACCTTTTTATTAAGACTTACTAGCAGTAAATTTAATGGGCGAACAAACAGATAGTTCACGCTTGTTCTTAAGCAATCTGCTTGCTTCATGCCATGCTTCTATAGGTAAAAAAGCTTTGGATAAAATCAATGCTATAAATCAATTTTTAGGAAGTCCCGAAGCCAAGTACGAGCATTCGCCTGATAGTGCAATCGCTTCAACAAGTGACCAGCATGAAACACACGAAGTTGAAAATTCGAATGAAAATGACATGCATTCACCTGCCTCATCGAATCAAGGCTCAAGTTTTTTGGAAAATATTGGCCGTCTCTTCCAATTTGGTGCGATGCAAAATTCAGTTCAACACGAAATGTTAGTTAACGAGAAGCAGCCAAATAATTCATCCAACCCCTTTGAATGGATGAATGATGAAGATATGCTATTTGGTCGGATCATTGGGCTACGTTTCAAGAATTTAACGCATCAAAATAAAAGAGCGGTACATTTTGAAAAGGTTATAGTTGGATATAAATTTTTGGCTTTTAGATGAGGATAGCGATTGAGAAACTGTTTGAAGATTTTGAAAATAAACAAAAAAGTAGCAACAGCAAATCTATCGAATCTGGTGAAAATTAGCCTAATTTCAATTTTATTTATTGTCATACTACATTCATACATATCAAAAAATTGTAAAAAGTTTTTATATAAATGAAACTACTGTGAGAAAGTCTATTGCCATTCTGGGCACCTATAAGGTTTACAATAAAAAATAAATATAGCAAAATGAAAGTGTGTCATAAATTTATTCCCTTGCAGCGCGGCAGACTTTTTCATAGACATTTGGGAAAGCTTCTTTACAATCGTATTTGACACGAAGCCAATCGTATAACGACGAATCGAACATTTCCCAGAACTCGGCCGGAGTCATATAGGTGTCAGCATAAAGAAGTTGAACTCTAAAATTATTCATGTCGATCAATCTTAACAATTTTGAAGAAATGCTTGTTTTTAAACTGAAAGCTGAAACCACTAAGAAAATCAAAAGTTTTGGTGAAAAAATGATGATTTTTGATGAAAAAATAAAAATTTTTGTATACTTTTTTGTGAAAATTTTATCATTTTTGGTGAAAAATATCAAAATTGTAACTTTTTTTGTTGAAAATTGGGCAATATTAATCCCTACCCTTCCACATCACGAACGAATTTCTCCAATTTTCGCGTCGTCTCTTTGGCATCATAAGTCTCAAGGGTGCAATTTCCATAAACACCAACATCAACAAAGAGCACGTTTCGACCAGTCCGTTGGCGTACCATTCCAGGTATACTTGGTAAATTGAAGGGACATAACCACATAGGATAGATCTAAAATGAAAGTTGAGAGAGCTAGTTCACTATTTGTGTGGTACTTATCATGATCCCAAAGTCAAAATTTTTTTCAAATCAACTGAAAACTTGGGGGTTTTTTAATCGACGAACACGTTGATGATGTTTAAAACCTAGAAAAAAGCCTAAAATGTCCTCCCTGGAGCACTCCAGGGTAACGCAAAATGATGAGCTATCAAGCTTTTTGAAGTTATACATCATTTTTTCTAGATTTTCACGCAAAAATAACATCATCAACGTGTTTCCCGAAGTTTTTCAGTTAATTTGAAAGAAAAAATTTTTGACTTTGAATCATGGTAAGTACCACACAAATAATGAGCTAGCTCCGAAAGTTGGATACGATGTTGTTGAGCCGCTTACTTGAACTTCTTTATGCAACAACTCAACAGCTTCAGAGAGATGCGTTAAAGGGATAAGGAAATCTTGAAGTACATGATGCCTGTCGTATAAATTGCGGACTGGCTTTGGTGTCGTTAACTTGAGCAGTGAGATTTTAGGTGGCATCGCCCAGCCTAAGGTATAGCGGAATAGGACATTGTTTCCAAATGAGACTAAATCCTGAAAAAATGGAAAAAATTTGAGTGTTTACAGATAGCATGAACAAACCTGGATCTCCCAAAAGATGCTTCGAGAATGGCGATGATAGTAATCACGGATGGGGATATATTCGACGGAGTTCTAAACAAATAGCATTTTTGGTAGAGTAAATAGATTTTTCCGGAGTAAAAAAGAGATTTTTCCAGAAAAATCTGGGAAAAAACAGTTTTTTCCGAAAAAATCCCATTTTTTGATGGCAGAGTGTGGAATAGAAATGAACACCTTTCCGGAATCCTTGATGCTTTCAACATGCTTGAAGAACCATGGCTTATACCAACGACCAATACGATTTATAGTCGCATTCTTGGGTGGCTGCTCGGCAAAGTATCCGGCCATAACAACGCCACTTTCTTTGTCAAACTGGAGTCCTTCGACGAACTCATTCTCTGATCGATTCGATTCTTCTTTTAGCTTTTCAACAATGTCCTAAAAATATGCTATGCCAAAAAGTTTATCCTTTTTTCTTTTTTACCGAGCCTGAATAGCATGGATAATATTGAAGCTTGACGTAAGGCTTGCAAGGAACAATGCGAATTGTTGCTGCGACAAGAAGGCCAAGAGTTCCGTGAGACCAAGGGATGCCATAGAACAGTGATTGATGTTCAGAATTTGGCTCCTAAAGCGGTAATGTACAGGATAATTTAAACAAAAAAAATGGCGCACTTGTCATTTTTACAAATATTTTTCAGGGAAAAAATTCGAAAAACGACCATTTTCGCTTCAAAAACCTATTTTTCCCTAAATCAGAAATCATTTTCACGCTTTGGGAATGCGCACAATCGATTCCCCGCATAAAATTATCTTGGGTCATCTTTAGAGGGGAAAAAATTTCGGACCCAATTTTGTAAAAATCAAAAAAATACAAGAGTACATTTTTTGAATCACCTTGTAAATAACATTTCAAGCACATACCCTTTTGGCAACAATAAGTTCTCCCGAAGAAGTAACAAGCTCATAAGAGAGACAAATATGTTGAAAGAGACCAAATTTCCGACCACTCGATTCGATACCACAGCCATTAATCATTCCGCCTACAGTAAGATCGTCCAGTTCGGGAACAACCGGAAGAGTGTAGCCAAGAGGAATCAAAGCTCGAGTAATTTGACCCATGGTAACCATGGGCTCAACTCGAATGCTCTTGGCTTCAGTATCAATCTAGAAAGAAGTCAAAGTCTACAGGGTGGACTTTAAAAAACAGGAATTTTACCGTTTTTTGGCGAAAAAATTTGAAAAAATGACAATTTCATGGCTAAGTTAGCATTTTCAGAATTTTTCAAAGCGCGCAATCAATTTCTCGCATAAAATTATCCCTAATAGAACACTTTTTGAAAAAATTTTTCGCAAAATTTTTCGTAAAAAACGGTAAAATTCCGGTTTTTTAAAGTCCCTGTAGTATAAAAAATTTCAACTTACCTCAAGGATATCAACAAGCTTATCAACATGAATCAGTGTCATGTCTTTTTTATACTTAGGGAAACGAAAACTCATTGTGAGCCATCCAGGACGAGCCGTACACATTTTCGTCGATCTTCCAGATTTGTTCCAGTCTTGTACCTAAATAAGGTTTTATACAGAAAGCTAAAAGGTGGAATAACGACGACGGCGTACCAAAATGCCTAAAAGGTGGTGATTTTTTCCAAAAGTTTTCATGAAAAAATAATAGCGCCATCATGTTTCCCCCTCCCACACATAAAAATGTAGATATGCAAAAAAATTTTCATGAATGGGGTCAAACCCCAAAAGAGTCGATTGGCGAATTTTTTTTTAATTTTGACCCTTTCCACCACCTTTTCGGCATTTTGGTACGCTGTGCGACATACTTGTTTTTGTATATTTCTGACTTTTCGATCATGTGCACGTGGAGCGGATTGAAGCATGTAGATGAACCAATTCCGTATGCAATGGCTTAAAATGATAGTTAGGGTTAGTCAATGAAAAACCAATCTTACAATGCATTATATGAAATGGAAAGTGGAAGAATAATCGTGATTACAAAAATCCATCGGAATCGAAACAGAACCCATTCCAATATGCGCTCAAGTATAGGGATGCTTTCTTGTTTGTTAGACATCTAAAAGCTTTGGAGTAAACAGATCAAACGAAAAGGCTATAAGAAAAAAGAACACGCTGAATAAAAAACAATTCAAAAAGATTATTTCGTTGCATAGGGTCCGCGCTATCAAACGCTAACTGTCGGAAATCAACGCTAGCGAACAACGCTGCTAACTAGTGCTATCTCAGGATCCGCGCTATCCAACGCTATCTGTCGGAAATGGGCATTTTTTAAAATATTGTTCAAAACAGGGGACGAAAAAATGGGTGATAGCACCCAAAATTCACCCACCCATCACCCAGGGTGGATCACCCAAATCACCCACCCATCACCCAGGGTGGATCACCCAAATCACCCACTGGGTGATCCACCCTGGGTGATGGGTGGGTTATGGGTGATGGCACTTTTTCGCCCCCTGGTTCAAAAGTTTTTGCAGAATACGAAAGAGGAGATCATAAAACTCGTCGGAAACGGAGGATCATATTGGTGTAACCCGTCGGAAATCAAATTGGAAGTATTTTCGACAAAATTTCCGACTCGATTTCCGACGGGTTGCATCAATACAATCCCCTATTTCCGACGGATTTTGATCTCCTCTTTCGTATCCTGCAAAAACTTTTGAACAACATTTAAAAAAATGCCCATTTCCGACGGATTTACAACGACCCCTTTTGGTCATTTCCGACAGCTAGCATTGGAAAGTGCGGACCCTCAACACTACCTGTCAGAAATTTCCGACAGTTAGCATTGATTTCAGACAGAGAGCGCGGACCCTTACAAATAGACTAGCTGCCATATACTCTTTGCACTTTATACTATAAGAGTCACAATAACCTTATATTTTGTCCTGCTTAATCAGACATTTTTGCATACAGATGTACCCATTTTTATATATAAACATAACATGATGAGAGAGAACAAACTTTGGACCCTACCTACAGCTTTGCAAGAAGTGATAGAAGAAATAACGAAGAAGTGACATAAAAAGTCCATAGGCGGGTTCAAAATATGTGAAGGGGGAAAACAGTTGGTGACCGTTAGTGCATGCACAGATTACTGGCCGAATCTTCTCGCAGTACAACCAATCAGCTCATATCAAAGCACAAAGAATGTGGTTTTCATGTGGACTTTGAAGAGAGAGTATTCGTTCAAATTTCAGCCAGGGCTATGATTTTTGAGACGAATATTTGTATGCCAAAATTTGTTTATTTCAACAATCTATTTCTGAAACAAACACAAATAAATAAACAACGAATGATATAAATTTGTTTTCATAAAATGCATCATATTCCACATACCGAGTCTCCAAAGAAACCTCTAAATGATGCGAAACCAAGTCAGACAAAGAGCAGCATTCCGACTTCTGTAGCTCATCGCGTTCAAAAACAGTATCGTTGCAAAATATGTGGGAAACTAGTCAGCAGCGGAAGATCTTGTCGAATTCACATCAAGGATTACCACCCAAAGGTATGAGGAAAACCGTTTGGTGTGAAGGTAATACCGGTACTACAGTAGCGACCAAAAGTATTACCCCAAAGGTCTAATTTGCGAGAAAACTAATTTTTTTTACTATTATCAAAAGAGACCGGACAAAAACTGGTTTTTATTTTTTTATATGTGTATTCTATCGTGCGAAAGGCCATAAATTCCGAAACCGAAACGAAGCTTGGGCATTTTATAGCGCAGAATGGGAAAATATACCGAGCGCGCCGACACTTGCGGATTGTATCGGGCAATCCGCAAATGTCGGAGCGCCACCGGTACTACCTTGTCACCCAATGATGGAAATATGATTTGAACTGAACCTGGAGTTTTTTTTAGTTAGCTGAGAACATTTCAAGTTACATGCCGATTAGATGCCCTGTGGCTACTTGTGGAAGTGGTTTCTTGCGACGAGAGCAACTAGTCACACACGCATCCGAGGCTCATACTACCGAAGGAGCCTCTTTTAGCACTATAAAAAAGAACTTCCCTTCAGAAAATGATTTTGTTGTAAGATTTTATGAGGCGAAACAACTCGAACAAAACAATTTGAGAATTGGAAAAATCAGCTTGAACTCAATTCGAATGCTTCATTCACAAAGACGAAGAGTGAAAGTGCCAATATATACGCTTACTTCAATTGTTCGAGAGATGTTCCTTTGTTTATGCATTCAAAACTGCTTGGAGCTGGTAGGAAGAATCTCCGTTGGCAGCGAAGACATTGCACTGCATACTTGCATGTGAGGATGATACCAGTTCCACGAAAATATTTAGTAGATGTTTTAAACGTAGCCTATCTAAAATTCCAAAACACATAACTTTATTGACAAAAGCTACTTTTAAAAAGAATCTATTTTCGTGGAACTGATCCTTTAAGTTGGGGGATAACCTGAGTTATTCTTTAGGTTAGAAAGAAGGGCGATGCGTTGATCGTGACTGGGTGCATCGACCATTTAGGACATGATGATTTCACTGGATTGGTGCCACTATCTGAACAAGACCGGCACTATCTGTTGAGCCTGCTTCGTGAGGGCATTTCAAAAAGTGAAATTATACGCCGAGTTCGAGCCAAATTTCCTACAAAAGTAATTGATAATATTTGGAGAATATTAACATGGATTTTTAGAACCATAGACTATACTTTCTTAGTTTCTCCGATTTGTCTCGCCTTGTACAAACTTATAAGATACCATACAATCGCCAGTTAGACGACGCTGGAATTTTAGAAGATGAGAGACAGAATGATAGTGATAGTTCAGATGATGAAGCAAATTATAATCAGGCCAAACTATTTACAAATATAGGTATGATATGCCACTCTTTCGTTTCGTGGTTTACCTCTAATTTTTACTTGATTTGTAAAAATTAGAAGTGAACCAATGGGACAAAAGAGTGTCGATTTTTTCTTATCATCATATAATATAGGAAAAGTTCCTGTTTATGATGCTAGAGATTTCCCTATTGTCGGTGAAGTTGAGCCATCTTCTATGAAACACCCTCTACTACATGTAAGCTATAAAATGCACAATAAACAATCTAGCAATTGTGACTTTAGGAACTCTCCAAGCTCAAAGAAACCATCCACAGTATCGAAAGAAACATCAACCAACAAACCGACTTCAAAGACCTTGATCGCGTCGCAGAAGTTTTGCATAAGACCAACATTTTAGTCCGAGATAAACTAGGCATAACTCAAGCCTATACTTCGTCGGCTATGGATGAAATGCCAGTTATTCAAGAAGAAGTGGTTGAAACCAGTGATGAGCCTATACCTGAGAACTATTATGAAATGGAAGAAGTAGAATTTTATGACGACAGTGTGCTGAACCAGCTACAAGGGTTAGATGTACGACCAAATACCATGCTGTGTAATTACGCAACAAGTGGAGAACATGAATATTCATCAATCCCAGTTAAAAATAGATTGTTAGAAACACAAGAAGTCGAAACGAATCCAAGATCAATTTTTTATGTTATACAGGTTTGATTTTTGTGTTTGATACGTTTATAAATGCTCGTTATTTTTTAGCACGAAGCAAAAACAGCATCACAAAGTGAAAATAGATTTCATCGACGACCGATATGTGCAAGATGTAGACAATGGAATCAACCAAATTCGAATAACTTCCGAGGTGGTTCAGCTCATGTGCTCTGGTCACGTTGTACGAATTCCGACTGTCAAACTTTATGCCATACATACTGTGTAAATAAAAACATAAACTCTGTATGCCCAGAATGTAATCAAGGGTTTCTTGAGGTTGAAAAGTGATTTTTTTTAGTTTTTAAAATAAAATCTTTTTGGCACTAGGATGGAATTCATATCACCGTTTTGGTGGATTTGTATCATGAAATTTAGATCACAGGATTTAAATCACGGATTATGAAATGGTCGATTTTCTCCACTTTCCTGTGGCCAAAATCAAAAAAATTCCTTCTGATTCGAGTTCCCCGTGTCGAAAAACCCGTGGATGCAAAAATTCAGCCGATTTGGTCAAAATTTTGAAAGTCCAAAATTTGCTGTCACCAAAAACTGGATGGAGATAGCCGGGTTATTGAACAACGAGACGAGAATTGCGAGTAATCGCTGTGAGGCGCCATTTATACTTCCGTCGCGTCGCAACGCAACAGTGCATTTTGTGTCGTGCAACGCGTCGTACGACACACAAATGCACTGTCGTATCGCGATGGAAGTATAAATAGCGCCTGAGTAAATCGCGAATCAAGTGTAGCTTGAGACGCAACGAGTAATTGTACATTACTCGCAGCACCCGCGTGAAGTATAGATCCAAGGGAAAATTTTTCATTTTTAGGATTTCGGGTGGGCGCCCCCCCCCTCGGATACGCTACTGCGCATTTGTGGTGACCCTTACCGTGGATTTATTCTGTTCGAGTAAAAACATTTGTTCACCTGCGATTCTTTAGTTCGTAGTGAAATGTCCTAGTCCCTCGTTACGTACCTTTCGTCGGTTCGAGTGAAATTTTTTCTCCACGTTTGTTCAACCGAGAACGATTGAAAGAAGAACATCATTTACTTTTTTACGAATACTTTTTAAATATTGTAATTATAAGTACTGGGGGCCGAGCGCTAACACAAATAGTGAACTAGCGAGATGTCAAATTTGATTTTTCAGTGTCAATTCTGATTTTTGAGATACGAAATTTTGTTAAATTTATAAGAAACAATGGAAAATTAGCAGCATTTTGCTGATTTTTGCTCTAAAATCTGATTTTTGAAGTCAGATTTTTTGATTTTGAAACAAATTTTCTTGGCATTCAGTGATGTCTTGATTTTGGTTTTAATCAAAATTTGGTTTGATTTCAAAAATCAAAAAAAAATTTAATTTTACAAACCAAAATCAAAAAAATTTGATTTTTGAAATCAAAATCATTCCAAAAGGCATCAAAGTTGGCATCCCTGGTTTAAATCTATAGTCTGTACACCAGGGGGCGAAAAAATAGGTGACAGCACCCAAACACCCGCCCATCACCCAGTGGGTGAATCATCCATCACCCACTGGGTGATGGGTGGGTTATGGGTGATGGCACCTTTTCGCCCCCTGCTGTACACACAGACAAACAAACATTACATGTTTATAATAGAATGGTAATAAAATTTCTACTTAGCTAATAAATTTGTTTACATGTTATTCATTAGATATTGTTTGTTACTTGTACGGTCTTTTTATAAAAATCTAAATTTAGATAGTAAATTATTGTAATCATGGCTGAAAACGGTGACCAGTTTTCTTTTGAGGAGTTTGTTGCAATACATGAAAGCCAACTTGTTGCAAGTGGTAATTTCTTTAATCTTTTATAAACTTGAGGCAGAGCGACTTCGGCGCTTAGAAGCGCCTGTGGCTCTCTGCGGCGACCCCGATGTATCCCAGGATACCTCCCAAACAAAAAATGAGTAGTATCATTTTGGGGGTACTCTATATATAAAAAGATAAACCTAACTTGTTAAGGTGTGCCTCAACATTTTTGGAATCATCTTTATTCGAAGTTGATGAATGAGGTACTTTTGTTTCTATTTAACTCGAAAAAAAATTTTTTTAGGTCTTTGATGCAGGTGATTCGATGATGATGGTCGTTGACAGTGAAACTTGCAACTGGAGTGTATTTGCTACAAAAGACATTTTATTTAATGATTCAAACAAGTAAGCTTTTTTAATTTGTTTACCAGAGATGTTTCTTTTTGACGTTGAGGTTTTGATTTTGTCGCCAACGACAAAATCCAATAATATATTGGTTTACTTCAAGTTTTTTTGTCATATGAAAAATGTCAGAAATTCTGGATTACTTTGCAGTGGAGTGTATTTGCTACTTTGCAGTGGAGTGTATTTGCTACAAAAGACATTTTTTGGCTTTCGGGGTTTTTTGACTGTTGTTTCTTCCTTGGGGCTAGATTTAAGTTTTTTCGAAGTTGAACTGGCAGGCTTAGGTCTGTATTTAATAGACATTTTGTGAAAGAAAAAATCAGCGCTATGCCATGCAGGAAATCCGCCGGACCCGATGGAATCACCATGCTGATCTTG
>JAQGCP010002045.1:0-11101 GCA_034699885.1 Acrobeloides thornei | reverse complement strand
TTAGTTCCTTGTAAATAAGATTCCGTAAACTAGTTCCGTGTAAATTAGGATCGGAACCTAATTTACAGTAAAGTAAAATCGTTCCTAGTGCCCAAAATTTTAATATTAGAACGCTAAAAAATGAAAAAATAGAAAAATGTAAGATTGAGAGAAGTAGAATGAAAAGCAACTTTGTTTAATTTACTATTCCAAACCATTAATGGCGATGTTCAGTAAGCATAAGATGAGTAAAGCATAAAAACTGATCACAATAGTTGCAACGTATGAATGCAGGTTCGAGACAATTTTGCTGATTACAATTTATTGCTACCTTGACATCTCTTAACTACTTTGTCCCAATTACTACCTTGACATCTGACAATTTATTCTGAGCCATTTTTTGTGAGTGACAAAGTAGTAACGTTACTACCTTGACACCAAACTTCTCTATTGTATACTTATTTTATCGCGTTCCCTATAAACGTTCAATGAGGATATAAAGATACTCAATATGAAAATTAGTATGACTAAAATGAAAATTTATTTCACTAGAATGTTAAATCAATATTCTGTTTGTTCTCTTATCATAAAATAACCAAATATGGTAGAAACAGCCATTAAAACAAAAGCTATGACAGCTAAGAAATAACTATAAGAAAGACTTAATGAATCTCCATGTATCAAATCAGACTTATAACCTAAAAAAATAAATTGATTAAATAAAGAATTCTTATGTTACACCTTTAAATGTCGAGTTGGCCTTAACCGGATATACGATAACCACTGAAAACAATAAAAGTGTGGCAATACTGACTAGTACTGTCAAAATCAGAGGCCTTTTGGGAATATTCACATGAGGATTTATTCTCTTTATTATTCTAATTATCAAAATAGAAACTGTGCATACAATAGTCGCGTACATGGCGGCGACACACCATGTTTCGAATGAATATCGTGGCTAAAATTAATATCCTTTTACAGGGTTCCGAGAAAGAATCGAAATTTTGGAATTTTGCGGCTTTTTCGTCAATTAGGTCACAAAAACTTTTTCCCTTATAGGGGCACTCGTTATATAAAACGGATTTCGACACGGTTTTGTTCAGAACATGGTTTTTTAATTCGCTGACAAGGGAGCCCCAAGATCTACCCGATTCTAATTTTTTTAAAACCCCGTAACGGTCTAGAATTTAAGGTTACAGACATAGTTGTGACATATATTCAAGCAGACAGACATAGCGCGCTTTTTCTAGATTTTTGAGCATAAGAATCAATTCAAAAAAGGATTTGGGTTGATTTTAAAAAATTTCGATTTTTAAACAAAAATCTTACTATGCAAGTCTGGACCCCGGTGTATGTAACACATCGATCAGTAAGAATTCCTATATGTTGGGAAAGCGTTTGTCCAAACAGTACAATTTTTAGCTCACCCCATCCACCTGTATGTAGAGCAATAGTATTAAAAATAGCTCCTAGAATTTCCGTAATAAAGAAACGAGACTCCCAGGATTGCAAATTAGGCATTTTTCTATACAACAAATCAATATTTTTTCATACTTTTCCGAGTAAATAATTAAAATGCGAGTTGAAAATTTATTTGGCTCTAAAACGAGCTGATAAAAGAATTATTCACTAGGTGCTATGTCGATTAATGAAGAATAAATATTTAAGAAGAAAACTATGACTAACAAGTACAAATAAACGAAAGTTTTAGGCTAGGCTCTATAGGCTTATTGGAACAAAAATTTATAGCAGCTTTTGCTAGTAAAATAATCAAAAAAAAATTGTGACTTGGATTTGTGACACAGATTTTTTTAAATGAATCTACTCCGAATAGGGAGATTTTTTTTACTTTTTTGGGTTTTTGCTCTTGATACATTTGTTTTTGATTAGTTTTGCGCTTGCTTTTTTGAAAATCTACAGTAAATTTTTGTTTTTCGCTTCTTTCTAATTTTATAAACGATATATTACTTATACTAATAAATAAATTTAGTGATAAAAAACTTATTATTTTCCTATTGTCAACGACGTTGTAGAGAGAGTTTTTTTTACCACAAAGTGGTGCATCGACCTTCAGGACCAACCGCCACCCATTTTTGGAGGGATGGGCTTAGTTAGGGGGTTGGCTGTAGCTGGAACCGTATCCTTGACCTTCTTTGTGATGTATTCATTTGTGCCTTAATCAAAAATCATAAAAAACCAAATTACCATGTGATTCTGCTTATCAGAAAACTTATTCTGAAAAAACCGTGTAAAAATTCATAGAATAGAAGCCGAAATCGATACATGAAAGCTTTGGCACACTTTCTTATCTCATTGTCCGTGGTCTCATTGTCCGTGGTCTCATTGTCCGTAGTCCTTTAAAAAATATATTTTTATTGTTTTTTGTCTATGAATTGTTATACAATAATAAAAAATATGCTATCTACAATTATTGTTATTGAAATCTTCCAATATTCTCAAAAGTTCTTTCCCGCTTTTTGATACAACTAAAATTTTTATGTAAAAAAACATCAACACACATGGGCAGGGCATATGTCTGGACCCTCATCCCTGAGAGGTGGCGTGATAGAGCGGTGGAGTGACGTAATGGAAGAGATCTCCGCTCATCTTTTTTTAAACCGAAAAATCAATTCTTTGCTGGATTTTCGAGCCGAAAATTTATTTTCGGCTAGATTTTTTCCGAAAAATCGATTTGTGGCCTATTTTTCGGAATCGATTTTTCAAAGCCAAAAATCGATTTTTACTAGATTTTTGAACCAAAATTGATTTTCCTACGTATTTTTTAGTCAAAAATCCATTTTTTTTACTGGATTTTCGAGCCGAAAATTTATTTTCGGCTAGATTTTTACCGAAAAATCGATTTGTTGTCTAATTTTTGAATCAGAAATAATTTTTTCACTGGATTTTTGATCCGAAAAATCGATTTTCCGTCGGATTTTAGCCACAAATAATTTTTTTGGGAATTTCTTGAATTGAAAAAATCAATTTTGTGTGATTTTAGAGTCGAAAATCGAGTTTTATCGATTTTTTTGTTTAAAATTCAACTTTTATGCTGACAAATCGATTTTGGACACGATTTTTTAATCAAATGTTAAGTTTTAGCCAAATACCGATTTTTGAACGGTTGGGCCGTTTTATACCCCTCTATATATCAGCCAACGAGTTGATAAATCTCCTTTATCAGATTGTTGGATATCTTTACTCCCTTGGCTCAGTCATCCTTACCTGTAAAATAGGTGACACTTCCTAATAAAATCGCCATTAACATGCTAAATTTGGTTGTTGTAACACTAATGTGCTAATTTTTCATACCTAGCAATGGGGTCTATCCTTGGTATTATAATATTTTCTTGTGGCAAAATCATTGAAATTCCAGTTGACGCAATAACAATAATAGAGCCGGCTAAATCACATAAAATATGGAAAAATGCGGCTTTTGTATTTAAATCATTTTCGTCTAAAATTTTTGATTTTTCACGAATTTTTAATTTTTTCGAATTTTTTTAATTTGTGAGTTTTTAAAAAAATGTGATTTTTTTAATTTTCTGGAATTTTTTACCTCGGTCGCTAAACATAAGGCAGCCAATAATATTTATAAAAAGACCCCCGAAACCGGTTAGAAGAACCAAATGCTGATTTTCAACCGCTTCTGGAACAATAAACCTTTGTATTGCTTTGAGTATGATTATGAAACATAAGGTCATAAGAATAACACCATTTGTGTACCCGCCTAAAATGTCGACCCGTTTGGAGGAAGCGATTTTTGAATCCTAAAATTGAAAAAAATGGAGTTGAGCATATAAATAAAATTGATTCTTTTTGATCAAAAATTCAAATTTTAGTCAACAATACGATTTTGAACCCAAATGGCCGAAAATTTGAGTTTTGACCGAAAAATCAATTTTTGCTAAAATTCGGTTTTAGCAAAAAATTAGATTTGTGGTTGAAAATTATTTTTCGGCGGAAAATTAGATTTTGAACCCAATTTAGATTTTAAACAAAATTATATTTTTTGCTAGAAATTCGATTTTCAGCCGAAAATTCAAGTTTTAGCTGAAAATCAGAGTTTTGATCGAAAATTCAACTTTTAACCTAAAATTCGATTTTTGGCCGAAAATTGGCTTTTGAAAATTGAGTTTTAGCCAAAAAATCGATTTTAAAAAATTTTCTACGACCAAAAGTGTTATTTTAACAATGAAAAATTTTTACCTTCAAATTATTAAAATAAAGCGCTATAAAATGACCAGCAATATCAGCCAGCATATGGAATGCATCCGCCACCAAAACATAAGAATTCGTATAACACCCAATAGATATTTCGGCGATAAAAAATAGAAAATTCATACAGATCATTGCGGTAAATTTGATAGAATTGCATATATAGGTCAAGGATTCATCCTTGCTTTTTAAGTTTTTGGAGAGCCGCTTAGGCATAAAGTATGACACGATTCTTTTGGAACTAAACAAAATAAAAGATTAGTTAACGTATTTTGATTTTAAAAATCGTTGCTATAGCAATAAGTGGACTTGAAGATGAGCTTAAATATGGGAAAATGAAAAATATTATTTAAAAAAAAAGTTGATTTAAAAAAAATACATTTTTCCAGCAGAAAAATGGTTCATCCGAAAATGAATTTTTTGCCGTAAAATGGAAAACTTTTTTTCCAAAAACAAACTTGGTCAAAAATTCAATTTTAATCAAAAATTTGATTTTTGCCTAAAAATTTGATTTAAGCGAAACATTTGGTTTTTGGCCTAAAATTTGATATTTAGATGGAAAATGATTTTTGGCAAATGATCAATTTTTGCTAAAAATTTAATTTTTAGTGAAAATTCAATTTTTTGACAAAAATACGATTTTCGGGTTAAAATTCAATATTCAGCCAAAAATTTTTTCCCAAAAAATCGATTTTTAATCAAAAATTGAATTTTCAGTTTGATAAAAAATCGAATTTTTCTAAAAAATTCTATTTTTGGTTTAAAATTGTATACGTATAGCTAAAAATTGATTGTACCGCTATAGAAATTGATTTTTTACTTAGAACTCAATTTTTGCGATTTTTTGTAAAAATCGATTTTTTTTTAGTAAAAACTAGATTTTTTCCCAAAATTTTATACAGATTCACAAATTTTATTCGAAATATTTCCATTTTTGCCTAAAATTTGATTTTTGAAAAAATTTCGAAAATAAAAAATAATCTTTCTCGATTTCTCGCATCAAATTACCCTCAATAGAGTCAAGAAGGTTTATTTTTTATCCGACTTGAATTTTGGCTTAGAACCAACTTTTTAAACCAAATTTTTGATTTTTTGAAAAAAATTTTTACCCAAAATTCAATTTTTTACTGAAAATCGATTTTTTGAAAAAGAACTTATAAAATGAGTGCAATTTTTAAAAAAATTTAAAAAAAAAAATCTTGAGAAAATACACTTTTTAAAAGCTCTTATTTTTGTCCATGCAAGCTATATATAAGCATATTTTTTGTGCTTTTTTTGCGCACGCTGACTCACACTTATTTTGTTGGTACGCTTATCGATTTTGTGCATGCTGATTCAAGTGGCACGTTTATCTTAAACAATAAAAAAATTTAAGCTTTTTTCTTACCTCAAATCAAATTTACAAGGCCACATATTAACATCCGAAGAAAATTATGTTAGTCTATAAATAAATAAATAAATTGGTCAAAGTTCGACAGACGCTGAACGACCCAGAAAAAGACTTCCTTCACCAAGCTCACAATCAAATGTGCACGTCACCAAAAATATCGATTAACTATATTTTAGGAGGCCGGTTTGTTCAGGAGGTTTGCTCTGGAAGAAAGCTAGCTATTACACCGCTTTTAAAAAATATATTATACGAAAATTTTGCATAATAAATTGTTGACAAAGAAACAGATATTTTTGCTTCGCCATATGACTTTTTTCATGGAATGGAAATATGCGATAAAGTGACTACAAAATACAAATTTGGTTCAAAAATACAAAATGTATAAAATGATTCTTTATTTATTTAAAAAACATAAATTGATTAAAGGGAGGGTAAAAATCGCAGTCAGATCTCGAAAAAATTGTTTATTTTCAATTTTTTAAAGATAACTTTTCTAGAGGTAAAAATGAGCCCTATTCTAGTTTATGAGTCCAATCAACTTTTATGAGTTCGGTCAAAAACTTATGAGTCCGATCAACAGTTTATGAGTCCAATGATATTTGCATAATTTTAATCAAAAAGATCTTTAAAAAAATTTGGCTTAGATTTAGGCATAGGCTTAGCCTAAGGCTTAGGCCTTAGATTAAATCAACAGTTAAAAAGTTTTTTGGAAATTTAGCTATCAATATAGCTAAATTTCCACTAAGTGAGGGTAAAATAAAATATGGCGTTGGGGATTTTAAACTATGCTCTTTCATCCTGTCGATGTCAATTTTTCATACCCGGATTTTAAGTTGCGACCCTTACAGTTAGACTTCGGCCTAGCCTAAACTTAAGTCTTAGGCCTTAGGCCTAGGCTTAGGATAGCGTTTTTACGCTTCGGGAGTGCGCGCAATCGATTTCTTGCATCAAATTACCCCTCCCCCGTCCAATAGGATCATTTTTTCGAAAAAATTGAAAAAATTCGAAGATTTTTTTTTCATGTCAATTTTTTTCGAACTTTTTCTTCAGATTCAGTTTTTAACAGCACTTGTCTCCACTTTTTGAACACGTTACTCCGCCTTGTTCCATTTCTATTGTGTTCCTAGTTCCTGAATAGTTCGAACTCTCGAAGCATCGTCTCGTATGACATCATTGATGAGTCACTGTTTTTTATTCCTCTGCATATGTAGTAAAGGACACATGATATTAATCGATTTATTGTGAGTAAACTAGACGGAAAAGTTTGTGCAATGTTTTGAAAAGGTCATATGTGAGAAAAATACGTTGATTACTTGAATCAATTTTTTGTTTCTAACGTTACATTTCCTTTATTTATTAGTCTAGTAGCCAAATTTTCTCATAGCGAACGTTCATAATGGGGCCCTCGCAGAAGTTCTGAATTTTTTGGAACCAATCGAATTTTTACGGCCCTAAAAAATGGGCCAGATCAGGCATAAGTGACGATAGGCTTCCATTTTGGGGGAGGGGGGAGAGGGTAAAATCCAAAAAATTTTTTAAATTTTTTGTTGCCGCGCGGAGCATTCCGTAAGGTTACTCCAAAAACAGCATTGATACGAGTTTTTTTATTTTATACGCATTCCTTTAGCTATTCAAATTACACAGTATCAATTATTTTTTATTACGAATCCGTTCAAATTGTTGCTAAGTTAATCAACTCCAACTTTTTTAGAAGTAAGAATTGGCATTCAACATGAAAATCGGCTTTCAAAAGAAAGTGACATTCAAAATTATTACGCCTGAAATCATCTGCGATGTATTTTCTTTCTTGAACAAAAATCAGATTGAAAGAATTCAACTTGTCAATTATTTTTGGAACAACGTCATCATTCGTTACAAAAATATTTTGCCTCTTCGACAATTTAGACTCTTAGATTTCGATCAAAATCGAATTAATCTTTATGTGACAGAAGAAGATCGGTACTATAGTCTCGTTAGCTATAAAAGTGAATTTGATGGGACAAACTTAATTGAAGAAAATGTGTCATCTCGGTATTCGCAACTGACCGTCGATGAAGTATTGAACAATTTGAATGATGGCGTTTTTGATACTATTGAAATTCAATATTATAAAACGACAGAGACTCATCCGGATTATGGTATATGATCAAAATTTATAATTTTCAAAATTTATAACTCAAAATTTATAAATCAAAACTTATAAAAATCAAAATTTATAATTTTTTATATTTTAAAAAAATCGCATGTGCTAAAAACAGAAATTTTAAATTTATATTTTTAGTGCATGCGATTTTTTTAAAATATAAAAAATTATAAATTTTGATTTTTATAAATTTTGAAAATTATAAACTTTGATAGGTCGCCTGGATAATTTCTTGAAAATTATAAAACTATTTAAAACTAAAACTGGTGGTAGATTTCGCGGAAGAATTGGACGCTGCTGTTTGGACAGATATGACTCAAAACTGGCTGAAATTTTTGGTAAAGGATTTTTAAATACTGCAAGATATAAGATCCACTCGACTCAATATTTTTGTACCCAGGGCTGAACACACAACCTCGAACCGAGCACCCGTCCCATAGCCTAAGCCGTAAAAAAATTTGCCTGATTACGGGAAAACCGATGTTCGGAGAATGGGTCTGTGTATTGAAGCGAAAATCGATAGTTATTTTGTTTTTAAATCATCGTCTCTGAAGTTTTTCTATCCGGGAATTGGTTTAAAAAATAATAATAAAATTAAAAATTCCCCAAAATGTAAAAACGCTTGCTTTACTGTGATTCATAGATTGGTCGGTCTTGTGGCTTGGAGATCGGTCCTGGGGCCTTGAGTTGGATAGGAGATTGGCCCTAGGGTTCGGTCTCTGGTGAGCGCATGGTTGGCCCTTCTCAAATCAACTATACCCGAGGTTCTTGGTTTTGCCCATATTATTTTATTAAAAAACAGTATGGTTTTAATTATTTTAGATAATTATATCATAGTCGATCAATTGGATATCTTTTTTTGTGATAAACACATAAGAGAAGCCTTTGTAAATCCCGAAATTGTACAATTGCCGTCGACACCGAAAGAAATTAGTCTTGCACGTTTGCAATTTGAAGAAAATGAGGAAGTATTGCATTTCACTTGTAATGGCAAATTAAATGGAGCTAACCGATTGACTATCCAATTATATGTTTCAAATACAAATGATGGGAATTTTATCCGGCAATGGTTTGAGGTATGCACAGTGGCGTAGCTAGGATTTTTGGTGAAAAATTATGTTTCTCAAAAATCTGAAATCTTTTTTCTAGTAGATTACCTAGAGTTTGACCTATTTTTTGCAAAATTAAACAATTTTGACAAACCCCTAATTTTAGGCCAGTTTTTATGAAATTCGGGTCGTGAAGGAGCCCCTTCATTTTTCAAAAAAAATTTTGTATTCATTAAATTCAGTGTTTGGATAGCTCAAAATTGAAAACCCCATCAAAAAATATTTTTTCTTCATGGAGATATCGATTTAAAAAAAAAGTTGCCCTCATTTTAGGGTTAAAAAAGAGAGTAACTTTTAAAAAAAATTGTTACCTCCATGAAAAAATGATTTTTTTATGGGATTTTCGATTTTGAGCCATTCAAATACAGAATTTAATAAGTACAAAAAAAATTTTCGAAAAATGCGGGGGCTTCTCAACGACCCGAATTTCTTAAAAATTGGCCTAAAAATTAGGGGTTAAGTCAAAAATTTTTAATTTTGCAAAAAATAAAGCCAAACCTTAGGTAACTACCAGAAAAAATATTTTAGATTTTTTCGACTTATCAAAAATAATTTTTCACCAAAAATCTTAGCTACGCCACTGGGTATGCAAGTAATTTACTATTGACAACAATTTTTTAGCTATATAGTACGCATCAAAATCCCATTTCTTTAGTTGGAAAGTTTGGAATTCAAATCATTTATGACGTTAATAGTATTCTTATTCTTGATGCTGTAAAAGCATTTTTAAACAACACTCAACTTCGTGTAAAATATAGCCTCGAAACCAAAAAATATTCCCATCCTAATACTAGCAATCTGTATAAGGTTCGTAGGCGATGTGTGCTACATGAAACGGATTCCTATGCTTTGGTGATAGAAATGAAATATGTAGGGGTAGACGTAGAAAATATGAGCAGTATAAGTGCATCAGATTGGGATCAACCAAACCGTAATAGAATGAGTTGGATTTCATTATGTGTAAAATCATTGTGATTTGAATATATTTTTTGAGTTAAAAGAAATTTTTATTCTATATTTAAAGTTATAAAGATAATATCATTGGCGTAAATGAATATCAAACAGGAGGAATCGAAGAGACGGCACTAGAACAGTACTCACAAAAGTTCTCATGGAATGGCTAGAAACTTTTCAGAGAAGGCTAATCTTTCACCAAAAAAATTAGCTACGCCACTGGGTATGCAAGTAATTTACTATGGATAAAAATTTTTTAGCTATATCTTACGCATCAAAACCCCATTTCTTTAGTCGAAAACTCAATTTCTAGCCAAAAATTTGATTTTGAAAGGAAATTTGACTTTTGCCTCTAAATTTGGAATTTAGCGAAAATTCGATTTTTGTGAAAAAATTAAAATTTTTGCCTAAAATTTGATTTTTAATTGAAAATTTTTTAACATTTAAATTAAATTTTTGATCAAAAATTGACTTTTCTCTCCAAGAAATCTAATTTAATCCAAAAATTAGTTTCTTATACAGATTCACAAATTTTATGTCGAAATTTCCATTTTTGCCTAAAATTTGATTTTTGAAAAAATTTCGAATTTTGTCAAGAAAGTTATTTTTTATCCGACTTGAATTTTGGCTGAGAACCAATTTTTTAAACCAAATTTTTGATTTTTTGGAAAACTTTTTTTACCCAAAATTCAATTTTTTTACTGAAAATCGATTTTTTGAAAAAGAATTCATGAAATGAATCAAATTAATAGGGTCATTTTTTTGAAAAAAATTCGAAAATTTCATTAGTGACAAAATTTGACACTGGAAAGGGCCCCTTTTTCACCTAGATGGGTCGATCTAGGTGTAAATTTCACCTAGTAAGTGGATATAGGAGTAAATTTCACGATTTTGAATTTCAGACATTTTCACAACTTGTTTCGACATCGAAAAAAAGTTCTAGTCCTGACAGATTTATATAAAGCTTTTTATAGTTTTTTAAAATATTTTTGAATTTTATATGAAATGACTTTTTGGCCTTAAAAATCGAAGAATTACAAAGTAATAAAATGACGTTGTTGTAATTAAAGATAACACTTGTTCGAGTTAATCGTTCAATAATCAAAAATACTGATCCAGTGAATCACACATACGTCGAACTCATAAAAAGGATAGTTAGTCCAAAAGTTCATTTTGTACTCTATATAAAAATGAGTTAAAGATCCAGAAAGAAACAATCATTATCATTTTGGTTCTTAATTTTTTGAATTCTTATTAATAAAAAATTCTATAATTTGTACTCAATTTTTCATACCTTAAAAGAATATG
>JAQGCP010002044.1:0-11102 GCA_034699885.1 Acrobeloides thornei | reverse complement strand
TAATCGCGTTTGAAGTTGGCTATTTTTTGGAATTGGTTTAGAATTTGAATTCCCGCCAAAATTGAAAATCAGGGTTTCTAAATGTTTTAAAACCGTTATTTAATGCATAAGTCATTTTCTAGCAAAATTTTGGTTGTCTCAACTTTTTTCCCAGTTTACTTCGCCGTGAACGCAGGCTCACGAAAAAAAGACTATACAAGCTTGAAAATGCTTCCCGGATCCTGATTCAGGAAGTGTATAAACTTCTCATCGATTAATTGGAAGAGTGTGTGTGTGGGCTGAAGCGACATAGATCACCATGATATCACTGTATTCTACGAAAGGCTTGGTTAATCGAAAATTAGATTGAAGGATTAAAGATGAATGTTATTGGAATCGGTAGCATGAGACATGAGTTCTTAGAATAGGTCTGTTTTTACTAATGAATATAAGTACATGTGCGGAATTTTTTGTGTGCGACCACCTGCACAAAACCCGTACTTGATGATTTGTCGCGTTCTAGACATAAGCCGATGATTTCAATTTTAAAGGACCAGTCTCCACTTTTAGAGAGTTTATGCCATATGATAGAGCACAAAATTTGGAGCATCTTTTACTTTTACGGCACTACTTGAAAATCTAACCGTAAAAAGTTATGAGATGAAACAAAATTGCGAAAAAAAATTTTCAAACGAGTTTGAACATTGAAACGAAGAGCTTGAGGTCAGATTGTTTATTGAAACGATCTATATAAATCATTATAAAATTCAAAATTCTTGAGGACATTTGGAAAAAAATAAATACAGCGTTTATTTATAACTCGGCGAGACGAATAAAATGCCATCAAAATTATCCAATTTGAATATTGTTTTGGGTTATTGAAACGAAAACCATGATTCAGGGCTTTCGTTTCAATAACCCAAAATTGTGTTCAAATTGGATAATTTTGGTGTCATTTTGTTCGTCTTATTTAGCTATAAAAAATTATAGCTATAATGTTCATTTTATGAAAATTTAAAAAATCGATCTCGAATTTCGAAAAATCGAATTTTTGGTAAAAAAATCGATTTTTTACGAAAATTGAATTTTTGGTGAAAAATCGATTTTTTGAAAAAAAAATCAAATTTTTGGCGAAAAATCGTCAAAAACTCAATTTTCGTAAAAATCGATTTTTCACAAAAATTTGATTTTCGCAAAATATTCGATTTTTCACAAAAATTCGATTTTCGCAAAATATTCGATTTTTCACCAAAAATTCGATTTTCGCAAAAAATTCAACTTTCGTAAAAATCGATTTTTCGCAAAAAATTCAATTTTCGCAAAATATTCGATTTTTCACCAAAAATTCGATTTTTCGCAAAAAATTCAATTTTCGCAAAATATTCGATTTTTCGCAAAATATTCGATTTTTCGCAAAATATTCGATTTTTTTAACTAAAAATTCGATTTTTCACTAAAAATTCAATTTTCTCAAAAAATTCGATTTTTCGCCAAAAATTCAATTTTCGTAAAAATCGAACTTCATCATGATTTAACAAAAAATACGAATAAAAATACAAAAAACGATGCAAAAATCGATTTTTCCGCAAAAAAAGATTCAAAAAAGTTTGCGTATTACAACGAAAACATGTACGCAAATTCAAAATTTCAAACGAAAACTACAACGATTCAGAATTTACCGTAAAAACAAAAATTGCTCCATTTTTCATGAACTTTCCGAATAGGCAACAAAATGGGCAATTTTTCGTACTGGATTGGTCTTTTAATTTTATCTTTAAAATTGGTGATGACTTTTAATTTTTAGAAAAATCAATGACACCCTTCGTTGTGACTATGCTAATTAGCCGACAAGCAGACACAAATCTGAATAACAAAATTGCATCAAACTTCACTTGGTAGATTAAACAAGTTCGAGAAACTAATGAGTCGGCAAAAAAGTCACGCTTTAAAGCGGAAGAAAGGAATGTACGAAGAAAGCACAAAAGCACAACACATCAACGACACTCGCCTCGGCACCTATAATAGACGAAACACCGATCTTTCCCATTTCCGTCGAGTTTTGAACTACGGTGCTTCCATTTTTGTTGCTAATTAGAGTAAAAGGTCACACACACACATGCTCTTCTCGGAAAATTAGATTCTGATATGTATACTGATGACTTTCTGGTGAGGTAAAAATATCCGTGCCGTAAGCAAAAACATGTAGGCACCTGCAAATGTCGAAGTCAAAAATGATATGGTTATATCGTAGTTAACAATGTAATCGGGAAAGGTTGTTATTTTTAGTCTCGTTTCTTGCGCATTTGGTTTTTGGGCTGATAAATATGGTCTATAAATATGGTCGGAAGTTGTAGGGTGATTCAGTGTGTCAGTTCGAGTGTTGAGGTAAGTTCTTTTTGTAAATATTCCTCTCCTAGGAACTTTCACAACGGAGTCCAAAACACATGTGCAACTTCCACAACGATTTTCACGAGAAAATCGACCGTTGTGGAAGTTCCGTTTTTTTCGTTGTGAAAGTTTGAACATTGAAACGAAAACCCTGATTCATGGTTTTCGTTTCAATAACCCAAAACATTTGTCAAATTTCAATAATTTTGGAGTCATCTTATACATAAAGTTTTTATAACTCACCGAGACGAGTCAAATGACACAAAAATGAGCGAATTTGAACAATGTTTGGAGTTATTGAAACGAAAACCCTGATTCATGGTTTTCGTTTCAATAACTCCAAACAATGTTCAAATTGGATAATTTTGATGGCATTTAATTCGTCTCAGTGAGTTATAAAAAAATAATGTTTTATTAAATCGTTTCAATAAACAAACTTAGTTTTGTACAAGCTCTTCGTTTCAATGTTCAAACTCGTTTGAAAATTTTTTTCGCAACTTTGTTTCGCTCAACTTTTTACGGTTCAAAATCCTTGAATATTGAGAGAGAAAAACAGTGTTTATTTATAACTCGGCGAGACGAATCAAATGACATCAAAATTATCGAATTTGACAAATATTTTGGATTATTGAAACGAAAACCATGAATCAGGTGGCATTAACTCCTCACAAGTAGACTAGTCCTAAAGAACTTTTTCATCATCCTGTAAATGCCATAAACTAATCAACCTCTTTATTATTTTCATTCGAAGAACTCACAAATATCTCGCTTAGATGTTCTTGAAAAAAGAAATTATAATCTAGGCAGGTTATTCAAGAGTGCAGTGTGCTCCTGAGCTTAAATGAGACCACTAAGTACAAATTAGAAGATAAACACAGCCGGCCATTCCGAGAAAGGACGTGAGTTTCGCGCAGTTTCTGCTGCTATGATTTCTGTTTGCACGTATAAATGAGAGTGTAGTCATGTAAGCATAAAGTTGGATAAAAGGAATTTCATGTAGGCATACACGCATATTGAATTTACCTTGTTAGAGGATGAATAAAAAGAGGTGTATCTAAAACACTGACGAACCATAAAAGGATGTTTGGTACTACTAAGGGTAAGCGAGCTCACTAGGCGTGAATTTTTTTAGAAATTGTTTACCTTTCTTTGGAAATGACCTCTCTAGGGGTAACTTTATGCGGGAAATCGATTGCGCACATTTTCGAACTTTGAAAATGCTTTTTGGATCCTGATTCAGGATATTGTATTGAAGCGAAAATGGAAAAAATTCGAATTTTAGTTCATTTTCGCTTCAATAAACCCACCACCTTCCAATTTTTAGGACAGAGAAATGAAGGGATGTCACCCAGCTTAAACCTAAGCCTAGGCTTAAGCCTAGGTCTAAGCCTAAGCCTAGGCTTAAGCCTAAGCTTAAGCCTAAGTCTAAACTTAAGCCTAAGCTTAAGCCTAAACGTAAGCCTAAGCCTAACCCTAGGCTTAAGCCTAAGCCTAGGCCTAAACCTAAGCATAGACCTAAGCCTAAACATAAGCCTAAGCCTAGGTCTAAACATAAGCCTAAGCTTAGGTCTAAGCCTAAGCTTAAGCCTAAACTTAAGCCTAAACCTAGACCTAAGACTAAACCTAAGCCTAAGCCTAAGCTTAAACCTAGGTCTAAGCTTAAGCCTAAGCCTAAGCTTACGCCTAGGCCTAAACCTAAGCCTAAGCCTAAGCTTAAGCCTAAACTTAAGCCTAAGCTCACTAACAACGACTTGAACTTCACTTCGCTTCAATTAACCATTGATGAGTCCCATTATCATCAATTTTAAAACAAATTTTTCTTTGCCATCAAAATTGTGGAATTTCACTTCCTCTAGATTTCCTCTAATTGCATTTGAAAAGTCCATCTATGAAATTCCAGTCTCTTTCATACTTTGCCGAGTTGCATCATCATGCGCAGGAGCTACTTTTCCATATACCGAGAACTTATTTATTCACCATTAATAAGCTCTCCATTCCGGCGATTATATAATCCCGATGGCAATCAGAAGCAGCAGACTTCACTCTATCCTCAGTGCTGTTGAAAAAATCAAGGCGGCGCTAACAAACACGCACCAATAATTTGTTGGCGTTTTCTTATGACGGCGCGCTGATGTACTCCTGAACTCTGAAGAAACCCTCATTGAAAAATATTATGTATATAGTCGAACACAAAAGCCACCAAATGGAGAACGTGCGCTTCGAGAGGAAAGTCATATTTTCTCACCCATTCTTTTTTATCTCGTGTGCCGTTTTTTATTTATCCAGCTTAAACTGGAACTAATGGAGAACCGTCTTTAATTGGCTTCGTTCTGTAGGGAGCAACATTGTTGAGCAACGGAAACAGACAAGACTCTTTTCCGCTGTTCGGGGTTATTCATACATCACACGTACAAAGCTCACATAGACATGTTTTTCTGAAAATTGCATTCTAGGAATCTGTTGAAGAAATTTCGAAGTTCCATTTTTTATAGGACCACTCGGAACAAAACTCTATGTAAAAATTTTATATTCGGAAAGTTCATGAAAAATGGAGCATTTTTTGTTTTTACGGCACGTTCTGGATCGTTGTAGTTTTTGAGATAATTGTGTGTGAAGTTGGCAATTTTTGAAATTTTGTGTATTACAACGAAAACATGAATCACATGTGGTCTTTCGTAATTTTTTTTAAAGCACAACCCCATAATCCTGGTCTGTCGTAACGACTAGACCAAAATAATAAAATCACCCCCTCCCCCCAGCACGACCCTCTCGACCCCTCGGCACAACCCTCCGACCCTGCCCTGTCGTCACGACACCCCGCAGCCCACGTGTGACATGAATGCAGTGAAAATTCGGCATATACAATAAAGGGACGACAAGAGCAGAATGATGAAAAAGGGAATTACAAGCACAATTGTCGTCCCGTTCTTGATCATTCTGTTCATGTGTTGTTTGAACGATCGTTCTATTCCGTTCTTGTCTATGCCAAAAATTCGTCCCTGAATCAATAAAAGCTGTGTATTGACGCGAAAATTCCAAAATTTTTTGGCAGTTTTCGTAAGTCGATGAAAAGCGAAAAATTTTTTAAACAATTTTCGGGTCAATACACAACTTTTGATTCATGAACGAATTTTCACTACATTCATGTTTTCGTTGAAATGCATATATGGCCAAGTGGCTAACGTGCTCGGTCTTCACTTAAAGAGGGCGGGTTCGATTCCGCACCAAAAATCATTTTTTATTTATTTTGTTTTGTTTGTATAACGATACGATTGAATCTGCAAAAGCCGGTGATTTTCCGAATGACCCAATACTTCCCTGACCCTGGTTCAGCGAAAATTGGATTTTTGAAGCGAAAATGGACACTTTTCGCTTTAAATGACCACCATTTTCTCTTCAATAACACAATTTTTCCCTGAATCAGGGTCAGGGGAAAGCAATACAAATGTTCAAAATTTAATCTCAGCATTCATTTATATACTTCACTAATGATACCTTACGTTATTTATCATTCTCATGGAACTCTTCAACCGTGGCATTTTGTGCCATACGTTTTTTGGAAACTGATCATTAAAAAACTTGAAGTTTTTCATGTTTTGCGTGGTACGAGAAATTACAGGATGTTCTCCAAAGTGGAATTTTCGTGATTTTTTCATGAATTTTGAACCCAAAATATAAGCTAGATCTCCGAAAAAAATTTTTTTCGCAAATTTTTGTAGAAAAGACCTTTTCTAAGGTAATTTTGATGCGAAAAATCGATTGCACTTACTCCCGAAGCTTGAAAATGCTTCCCTGACCTTCATCCGTGAAAAATTTTGTTTTTAGCACAGTAAAATTGTCAAAATTGAGAAAAAAATGATAACGAATTTAAGATTGTATGAAGAGTTGGCCTCAGTGGCGCAGTAGGTTGCGTGTTTGGCTGTTGCCCGAAAGGTCACGGGTTCGATACCCAGCTTCGCCACTTGGTTTTTGCCCAAAAACTGGTCTCAATTTTGACAATTCTATTTCTCATCCCTGTTAAAAGATTTTTTGGACAAAAACCAAACGACGAAGTTGAGTATCGAACCCGCGACCTTTTCGAACAACAGCCAAACACACTACCTACTGCACCACTGAGACCACCTATAACAAACTTGAATTTTATGCTTTTTTCGAGCGTGACATTTTTTTACAAATTTGTGTACACATTTCCAATTTTTTGTCAATTTTAGAAAATGGAGATGGAAAAGCTCTTATTCCCTATAAATGGTTTCGAAGTAGTACAAGCGAATAATTTTGCCATTTGTAAAGCACAGCCAATGGAGACGGATTTCATGCAGGCACCTCTGCCCTTCAATTCGGCAACTTATACTGAGCTGTTGCGTTTGGCAACTTCGTTGTTTCGGAATGATCAAGGTTCGAAAATTTCTAATATTTATGACTTCGGGGGTCCTCCAAAATCATATAAAGTCTATTTCCGCCGCCAATAGAAAAAAAGTCCAGATGAGATGGCCAAGTGGTAAAGCTCGTTACACTCCGAAGAGCGAGGGTTCGATGCCGGAGGTCGAAATCGAAAAAAACGCTTCCCTGATTCAGGGAAGGCCTATGTATTGAAGCGAAAAGTCGCAAAATGCGATTTTTGCCTAAAAATGTCCTCTTTTGGGGTAAAAAATGTGCGGGTAATCCGAATTTGACGTAGATAAAATTCCTCGGATTCAAGAAAAGCTGTCGAGGGGATGTTATTTTTGAGGAGATACGGTATTAGTTATGTGGGCAATTACATTAAAAGGCACATACGTTCATTTCTATAGATGTGCTTGTTTTGTTGCCAAGAATAGTGGCGCTTAAAATAACTTTTTCTTGAATGGGAACTATTTATAAAAAATGAGAAAAAACGGAACAAATAGCATGAAACGACCCACATGTCCTCAGGAACGACCAATATATCCTCCCTTTCACGTGTTCAGCCATATGAAATTGACACAAGAAAAAAATGATTTTTAACGGATTTTTCAATTTTGACGAAATTTTCAATTTTTTTATGAATTTTACATTTTTTTAAAGTTTAAAATTCATCAAACATGAAAAATTTCTGAAAAATTGGAAAATTTATCAAAAATTGAAAAGTTCGTTAAAAATTTAAAAATTCATTTTCATTTTAACGAATTTTTCAATTTTTGAAGAAGATTTCAATTTTTGACGAATTTTCAATTTTGACGAAATTTTTTAATTTTTGACGAACTTTCAACGGCCAATGTATCCCCCTCTCCATTCACGTATTGTTCAGCCATAAGAAATTGGCACAAACAAAAAATCATTTAACAAAAAAAAATTTTTTAAGAAAATCAACCATTCAACCTGGCGACATTCCCAGCCGATGCCCCGACCATCCAAGAAACACGTCAACCAGTTGGCATGTGCACAATTTGTCGGGTGGAAGAGGCTACTGTCTCCCACTTCAACGTGGATGTCTGTACGGGTTGTCGGGCATTTTTCCGCCGCTCCGTTGCTCAACAAAAAATCTATCGGTGTTTGAACAGCAAATTATGCGGGAAAAATAATTGTAAGCAAATGAATTTTTCAATTTTTGTCGAATTTTTCAATTTTGACGAATTTTTCAATTTTTTAATGGGAATTTGAAAAAAAATTTTAGTGGTGCCAAATCGACGTGTATGTAAATTTTGTCGTTTCCAGCGATGTATCGATGCTGGTATGCTCAAATCAAGTAAATTTTATAGTTTTTTTTAAAGTAAACTTTCCAAAAAGCGAGGCGTACATGGCCTAATGGTTAGGATGCTAGCCATTCATGTTATTAGCGCTGGTTCGATCCCACCAGGGTCGAATCATAGTTGTAAAAGCAAGTAAAAATTACATGAAGAATTTTCAATTTTTGATGAATTTTTCGATTTTTGATGATTTTTCAATTTTTACGAATTTTTCAATTTTTGACAAATTTGTCAATTTTTGATGAATTTGAGAAATTTCGCGCATTTCAGAACCTTTTAAAACACTTCCCTGGTCCTATTAAAAAAATTTCAAAATCAGGGTTTTCGTGTCAATACATAGACCACTACAACTCGTGTCACAAGGCTGTTGTGACACGAGTTGTAGTGGTCTGTGTATTGACACGAAAAGACTATTTTCTCTTCAATACACATCTCTCTCTCTGAATAAATTTTTCCTAAAAATTGCCTGATTTTCAAGTAATAATGTTATTGAAACGATCGAGAGATGTTAAGAAAATTTGAAAAAAAAAGTTTAAATAAATTTTTTCAGAAGTTCAAATGTATTGGCAAAAGCTAGAAGCTGATCTACGTTCGCCAAGTCCAGCGTCTAGCCCAAGTAGTTCGATCTCACCTCGAGGCTATGCTCCAGTCTCCGAGTCGAACACCATACTCGATCAATTTCTACTGCTCCGTCGAAAAATCACTTATGAACGGCTACAAAATTTTTATGGCAACTTGCCTAGAGTGAGCTGTTTTAGGCTTGTAAATAAAAATAAAAAATTTTTTCAGGCGGATGGAGAGGCCGACTTCCAAACAAATGTTGCATTTGTGATGAGTGAGGGGCAATTGTTGTTGAAAATTTTGGGGCGCTCGGGAACATTTGAAGGTCTCGGCGACGCTGATCGAGTATGTTTTTTTTGAAATTTTGAAAACACAATTTTTGCTCATAATGAAAATTTTTTTCAAAATCAGGGTTTTCGTGTCAATACACAGACCACTACAACTCGTGTCAAAATTTTACTGAAAAAGTCGAAAAAAACGATCGAATTACAACAATTTATACAGTGTTTTTAGCGATAATTTATTTAAAAATTTCAAAATCAGGGTTTTCGTGTCAATACACAGACCACTTCAACAGGTGTCACAACGCCGTTGTGATACGAGTGACACCCATTTTTCGGCGCTAGCCATGTGACATTGCACTATGTTACGACGCTAGCAGTTGCGACGTCACAACGAATGTCACAAAGCCGTTGTGACACGAGTTGTAGAAGTCTGTGTATTGACACGAAAACCCTGATTTTGAAAATTTTTCAATAAATTATCGCTAAAAACACAGCATAAATTTTTGTAATTTGATCGTTTTTTCGATTTTTTCAGTCAAATTTTGACACGGGTTGTAGTGTGTGTATTGACACGAAAACTCTGATTTTGCACATTTTTAATGGATTATATCGCTAAGGCTGCTCGCTGATTATCTCGAACAGGTGTTCGAGACTCTAAATGTCTCAAATTACATGACGAATTTTTCAATTTTTGACGCAAATTTTAATTTTTGATGACTTTTGAATCGAAAAAACGATTTATGCTGTTTTTAGCGATAATTCATTAAAGTTTGTCAAAATCAGGGTTTTCGTGTCAATACACAGACCACTTCAACCGGTGTCACAACGATCACAACGGCTAGCGCCGCAAAAATAAAAAAAGTTCATCCCCAACTTTTCAGACGATCGTTTTTGCCCAATATTTTGCCGAATGGATCTCGATTGAACAATGCTTGGCGAATGCTCGTTTTGCCGCTTATTGTAACAAAAAGTGCTACCATGCCAATGGTGCTTCTTTTATGGTACGATTTGAACAATTTTTCGAAAAAAATTTCAACGAAAAAATGATTTTAGCTAACAGAAGACGGAGCTTATAGCTATTGGCGTCCTTTGATAAACATGATCAAAAAAGATCAGCCGGCCATTTTTACAATACTCGTCGAATTCTTTCGCCATATGGCTTTGTACATGAGTAGTACGGTAGCGGCGGAAATCGCCAAAGCAGCGTTGAGTGAAGAGGAGTTGGCGGCGCTGACGGCATTGGTTTTTACCAGACAAGGTACGAAAATATACGCTTTTTGAACAATTTGAATTTTTTTCAAAAATTAAATATTCGGTTTGACATTTTCGAAGCGAAAAAATTGCTTCCCTGATTCAGGGAAGGCCTGTGTATTGAAGCGAAAAGTTGCAAAAATGCGATTTTTTCTACTTTTCGCTTCAATACACAGGTCTTCCTTGAATAAGGGAAGCATTTTTCGCTTTGAAAATGTTTCAAATTCGGATTCCCTGCATGTTTTTACCCCTACAGGGGTCATTTGAAGAAAAAACTTTTTCGAAAAATTTTCATGCGGCCCCCCTCATTGTATAGTAATTCAAAAATTTTTAGAAATCCTTGGAATGGTTAGTGAAGATGGCCGAAAAATCCTCATGAACATTCGATCGGATGTGCTACGAAACTTGGCCATTTATCACCAAAGCACGGGTCAAAATGTCCAAGAAAGAATGAGCATCATCATTTTTCTCATCACTCATTTGCAGGTGGGAACAAATTTTCCATTTTCACCATCGGTCAAATTTAGAACTTCGCGGGCATGAGTAAAAATGGTCGTGATATGCTTCGAGTGTGCAACGATGAGACCACTCCAGTTTTCCCTGAATACTATGAAAAAATTTTGAACGACGCTGATCATTTACTAAAATCCCGCCGGCAAACTCAGCTTCTTTCGCTATCAATGGAGTGGTCTCAAAGTTAGTGCTTACAAAAAAATTTTTGCTTTTTTCACAAAAATTTGTTTCGATTTTTTCAACAGTATTTCAAATACAGGGTGCCCAGAAAAAAACGAGAATTTTGCCAATTTTTGGGGCATTTTTTTGAGAAAATTTTTTTCTAAAAACATCATTTTTAGGGTTAAAAATGGCTGAAAAACACGAATCCGGCGTCCAAAAAATTTTTTGACCCCAAAAAACCCCCTAAAATAGCAAAAAA
>JAQGCP010002043.1:0-11102 GCA_034699885.1 Acrobeloides thornei | reverse complement strand
TTAATTCATTGAAGAAACGAAAAATGTACCATTTAATCTTTGGAAAAAAGCTTCGAGCCTTTTCAATAACTTTTTTCCTTATAGTCTTGAGGATTTGATTATATGCTAAATCCTTTGCGACGTAATACATAGGTGATTTATTTTTTCTGTTATTTTAAATATTTTGAAGGAATTGTCATAACCAAGATTTTTTTATCGACTATAGTCATTTTTGTGAAAATTTCTCTACAATTTTGGAGATAATCAAAAGAGAGATACTTGAGCTTCTTTTGTCATTTTTAATTTAGGGGCGAGGCTAATATCAAAAATTCACATGAAGCACAGGTCGTGCAGTAGGGGAGAAGGATTCACTAGGGGGCGACACTTTTTTGACTATAGATTTCAACCAGGGTTTTCAATTACAAGGAAGGCTCAGTAGGTGCAATACCCCTGCGGAAACAATTTTGATGGGGTTTTTTTAGTATGGATGATTTTCTCAATTTAAAGTTTATAAAAATCATATTTTCTTTTGGGAGAGGTGGAAGGGGCAGAGGCCCCCTAGACGGCTGAAATTAAAAAAAATCCCCTTACTTAAGGGTCCCCCTTATGTTTTTTACCATTTTTGGGCAAGTACCTCCTCCCCCTAGCCGATCCTTCTGCCTACGCTACTGAGTGGGGGTACGCACAAATCGGAGGGGTGAGAGTAGCGCACATTGATTAGTGTTGGAATTAAATTGTGTTTTATCGACGGGGGGGGGGGGGGAAGGCTCGCATATCTTATAAAAAATTATGGGTGGTTGGTTATTTGTCAGGGATGTGGGTTGCTCGGATGATTTGATTGAAAAATAAAATGGAAAAGCTGAGAGAGAAGGTAAGGTGAATAAAGATTTGTTTGAAAAAAATCTGTCACAAGTTATACTCTTTCAATATTCTCGGTAATGATTAATTTTAAATCAAAGTATTTTATATAAGTTTGTTAAAGCAATTTTTGCAAATATAATTTTCGATTTTTTATTCCTACAAATGCTTGGGGCACAATTTCGGAGAGAAAATTGAATTTATTGCACAAAAAAACATAAAATATTGATGCGGATAAGTGGAGTTTGAAGCCTTTTTTTGATTGCTTTATAGTTTCTTTGATTAATTATAGTAAGCAGACATAAGATTAATTTAAAATCCGATCAAAGTTCTGCAAATTTATTAGTATATATTAGCCCGGTAAAAAATATTGTAAGCGTTTTTCAAAGCATAGTAAGTATTGGTCTAGGGGTGATTCACCAGGTATGGATCGGAACAGCTCCATGAACCGGAACTGAATCAGAACAACCAAACCCGAGTCGATACAGCTTCGGAACAGGAAACAGAACAGTCAATTGAACCGAAACTTGTCAAAACTGGAATCTGAAGTTCAGATTTCGAGTTTGGCAGTTTCAGATTCTGAACTCACTCCTAGTTATCACTTTCGTGGGGGAAGAGGGACGTAGAATGTGGGTCGGAAGGCCGACAAACTGAGGAAATAGTCGAAAAGTAAGCTGCTTGGAGCAGCATATTTATTTTTGAAAAAAAAAAGAATATTTTTTTAATTTGTCAATCTTTTTTTGGTCGTCAACTTTTCAACCCCATCGGAAGGATCAAATGAGGGTTGTGGGTTTTTTTGAAAATTCCACCTGGGGTGCTGCCCATGTATGCTCGGGTCGGAACTGGGGTTAGAGACTAAATTTTATGATTTTTTTCCAAAAACCCTCGGGATTTCATGATGAGATCGGGACGGGATTCAACACTACTTTCGATGCTTTTTTTAGCTTTATAAAAGCTTGTCGAAGCGTTTAAGTGGATTATAGTTAAGTTGACTTTATGTTTTCGTTGTAATTAATTTTCATATATATATATAAATTTGTATACTACACATTCATTTATCCACTTTTCCTAGAACAATATCTAAAACAGAAAATCTATTTTCGAGTATATTTTTCCATTTGTGTACTTTTCTGAGGAAAATCACTCATTTTAATATCCGGCTTTAGTTTATAATTGCCTAATGTTTTTCAATATCGTCATCTAGAAAATATAGCTAATTTGGCGATGTATAGTTTGTTCGAGCATATGCGTAGCATAAGAAAGCTCGAGATCTCTTTTTACCAATCAAATTTTAAGGCCACTTTTTTATCGTTCTTACTATATTTTTATCATTCAAAATTAAACTAACTTCTTAATAGCTATATAAAAACTAATTAACTTTTTCTAAAAATATTTTCATGATTTTTGAATAAGCCTGTGAATTTTTATTTTCTTCCAGAAATTACCCATTTAGGAGTAATTTTATGCGAATATCGATTACGCGCACTTCCGCAACCTGAAAACCGCAGAAAAATGGTGAAAATTCGATTTTCTCGGGAAATGAACAAATATTCCCCCATGCATCCCTGCGTGGTCGTTTTTGGTGAGAAAACCGTTTTTCTGCGATTTTCAGGTTGCGGGGGTGAGCGCAATTGATTTTTCGTCAACGTTAAGTGGCGGCAACCAGGGGAACTTGCTCCAGCTATTCGATTTTCAACCATTTCTTAACCGTATCCAAAAATCTTTTTTCTTCGATGAGAAATCGAATTTTCTTATCGGGGGTTGGGGAACTCATGGGGATCATCCAGATATTACGTAATCACTTAGGGGGGGGAGGGGGTAGCCAAATGATTACGGTAGATTACGGGGAGGAGGAAGGGGGTCAGGTCAATGATTACGTAATCACAATGTATAAAATTTTTTGAATCAATTTTTTTGAATTTTTCAATTTTTTCCGAGTTTTTTCAATTTTTTTCGAATTTTTTCAATTTTTTTCGAAAAACCATTAGCAATTTTTTCAATTTAAAACCAAATAACATTTGTCTTACATATCATCTTTTTGTTATAAAAATTGTTTATAAGACTTTGGTTTTGATTTTAAAATTTTTGCCATTGATTACGTAATCATAGGGGGGAGGGTCAAAAAACCAAAAATTTTGATTATGTAATATCTGGATGACCCCATGCTTGAACACTCTGTATAACGAAGAAAAATCGGAGATCTTCGTTCAAGAGTGCCGCTCGGAGTCACACCCCCCAGGATGCGAAGCGATCGGTTCTTGGTACTAATTTAAATTTTCAAGAAAACTTGATGACGCGAATATTTGAATTTAAATAGACTATCTCTAGGGTACAAATGATGTTTAAGTTTTAGCCTATAAACTAAAGTACTAATGTTAATTTTCGACGGATGAGTATATTTTGTTCAGGAAGAATAATCTTGGAAGAATCTTCGTTCTGGAAAATATTCTTGAAAAGCACGTAGTCTTTGAAAAACTTAAAAGCCTATAATTCTACAGGGAAATTCAAAAAAGTGTAATTTTTTATTTTTACATTAATTTGGGACTCGAAAGTTTTTTTCTCCTAAAAATGGTCACTTTAGGGTTAAATTTATGCGTAAAATGATTGTGCGCATTTCCAAAGCGCGAAAACACTTCCCTGATTCAGGAAAAATTAGGTTTTGAAGCGAAAATGGTCCTTTGTTAGCTGAATCAGGGCCAGGAAAGTGGTATAATTTCGGTTAGTGAGTGAGGAGACGAAAATGCATTAATTTTAGCAAACTGACATCCAGCAAAAAGCAGATCATAATGTTTGTTGAAATTTGATATTTTTATGCTGAAAATGCTCAGAAAATGACGATTTTTGGCGAAAAAATGATATATTTTGATGAAAAATGGAAAATGTTGGGCATCTTTTAAATTATTTTTTTGGGTGAAATCATGGTAATATAAGAATTTTAAAAACATTCTCAACTTTTTAAAATAAGAGCATAGTACGCTAACGCTCTCGGAGGGAAGAAATAGGGAATCCCCAAGCGAAACTCAGAGCGTAGTACCTCAAGGTTCACAAAGTTTTACACATGTGTAAACTTATGAAGTTTAAAAAATTTTCGACTCGACCCTTTCCTGCGGTCGAAGTTTAAAAATTCTTTCGGATTCGTGTTCCCCATACCCGAAAACCTTCGAGTGAAAAAAATCATCCGATTTGGGGGAAAAACTGCCTCCATGTGCCAAAAATTCATTATATGATAAGTGCTACTCTCGGAGCCACCACTCTTCCGGACACACTATTGCGGACGCTACACTTGTGTACTCAAATCTTGCGAATGCTACACTTGCCGACCACTTTTGGATTTTTTTAAAATAGCATAAATTTTGTATATTGATTGTTTTTTAACACTTATATATACAAAATCCCACCAGCAATCAAATATTCAAGCACGTGACTTCGAACCAATACGTTTTGGACGTAGTTTGGTGAATGGGAACCACTCATTGACATTATAGTCTCTAGTCCCGACTTCGACTCAAACAGAAGATTATAATGAAGCCAATTTTGAGGAAATTGGAGAAGAGGCAGATGAAGACCCATGAGTATTTATTTTATTAATTTTAGAAAGACTTGTAAAAAATTTTAAAATGTTCATTCGCGATTATTTAAAAAAAATTCAAATTTGGTTCGCAAGTTTAGTATCCATAAATGTACCATCCGCATGTGTTAGTCCGCAGGTGTAGGTGCGCAAGTGTTAGTTCGCAAGATTTGCGATCACAATAGTAGGTCCGGAAGCGTGATGGCACCGATTTGGAAAACGTTTTGAAAATTCGAATTTTTCGTCTTGGGGGCAAAAAATGAAAAAACTTTGTCTCCGATTTTGATGATTTTGGTGTCAATCTTCTTCTCTCATCGTCTCTTACAACTTTTTCAATGACACTCGCTGTTTTTTCGTGAGATCGTCTGTATATACAGACATACACATATTACACGTTTAAGTAGTAGGATGATGGCAAGCTTTTTCCGGCCCTTCAGACCGAAAGTAGGGGATGGCTACCCATGCCACCAGTAGTGGATCCAGGATTTGTTTTAGGGGGGGGGCAAGTAGGTAAAAGCCTATCAAATTTTTTCTATCAAATTTTGGTAAAAAATAGTATTTTTCTTAAGAAATTTTCGGTTTTGGTAGGGTCAAAAAAAGTTACATCATGCTTAGGGACGTACTAAAAGCCCGTACAAGGTCTCAGTGAAAAAATGTGTGCATCACATTTTTGCCATAAACCAGGTTCCGTATCCATCGGGATATAGCGGAATTTTGATTTTAGGCTTAATTGTACCTTTGTTTTTGAGTTTACCTATTATCATTTAGTATTTTGTGCATATCTCGTCATAGGAATTGAATTGAGAGCTCGTTGACCACTCATTTTGTAGCTGGGAATTTGCGCTACAATTTTTATGCAGACACCTATAGCCAGTTTTCGCTTCAAAAAAGTTATACCCCAATTTTGAAGCATACCCTGATTTTGTGACCTGGCCTCCGACAAAGATTGACATTTTTTACTCTGCTAACGGCATTTCCAGATTCACTCAAAAATGATCAGAAATTGTTCGTCATAGCCAAAAAAGGTAAAACAACTCAATTTTGGACAAAAATAGATGAGTTAACATAGGTTTTGGGGTGGCCTTTTACCCCAAAAAACAGTTTGCAGTCGAAATTATGGTGAAAAAGGTGTGTTTTTAACGATTTTGAAGAACTCACGTACGTTCCTAATAATGCTTCAAAAAGTTACATCATTGCCTAGCCTGCCTGTCAAACTTATCAAGGAGAATAAATTTCATGAATATATAATGAGGGGCAAAAGGTCTCCTTGATAAGTTCGACAGCCAGGCTAGACAACAATGTAATTTTTCCGTTTCCAGTTTTGCGTAAATTGCGGTTGTGACATCGAATTTACCATTTTTCTCGAGTTTTTACTAAAGTATTTGCCAACGATCTTAATTAAAGTTGTTTCTACACCCATTTTTGACAATTTTAGCAAAAAATTTCGGAAAAAATTGGAAAAATTTTTTTACTATATTTGAGTTATTTAATCTGTCTACTAAAAAATGCAAAAAATTTTTAAATAAATTTATTGTTAAATTAGATGATAATATCGTCAATAATAAGGAAAATTAATTTTTGAAATTAACATGCTTAAATGGCGTAGTTGGTTTGCAGTGCATTGAGTCTATTGATCGAGGGTCGATTTCTGCTTGATTCAAGCTGTTTTTCCCTAAAATCAAATTTCTCTGTAACCTTAAAGTATTTTTTATGGGGTCTATTTTTTGGCATCAATTTTCTGGATTCGGAATCTGAATTCCGGATTCTGATTCTCAATCTAGATTCTGAATTCGGATTGTGGATTCTGGACTCGAATTTTGAATCTGGATTCGGATTCAGAATTCTAATTCTGGAACCGGATTCTGAATTCAAATCCGGATTCAGAATTCTGAATTCGAACCCAGATTCAAAATCTGAATCCAAAATCCGCATTTAGAATCAGATTCCGTGCATACGTACTAATTTTGCTAAATTTTTTCGCCAAACAAAATTTTCCGGAAAATTTTCGCTGACATTCTTCGCCGTACATTTTTCACCAGACAAATTTAGCTGACATTTTTCGCCGGACAGTATTTTTTGAAAAACTTCGCTGACATTTTTTGCTGGACATTTTTTGCCGGACAATATTTTCTGGACAATTTTCGCCAACATTTTTCGCCGGACAATATTTTCCAGACAATTTTTCCGGTCATTGTTAAAACATTATCTACGATTGAAAGTTTTTTAAAAAAATTAAAAAACTAGCGAAAATTGTCTGGAAAATATTGTCTGGCGAAAAATGTCCGGCAAAGAATGTCAGCAAAAATTTTCCGGAAAATTTTGTTCGGCAAAAAAATTTGGCGAAATTAGTACGTGTGCCAGATTCCGGATTCAAAATCTAGAATCCGAATCCAGAATATTGGTGCCAAAAAAATATTTTCGTTTTTTATACGATTTTTGCATTTGTTAGTAAACAGATTAAATAACCCAGTTATGCAAATTTTATCAACAAACTCAATCAATTAATTTGTTAATCAATTAATTATTTTATTTTACATTTAACAAATAACAATTTTTCTAGGGTAAAAAAATTTTTTAATTTTTCTTATTGTATAAAAAGCTACATTATATTTGCAGATTTAAAAAAATCGCAATGAAAAATTCAAATCTTTCATTGAGCTAAAGAATTTTGAAATCGGGTAGAGATTTTTGAACACCCTGTAGTATAAAATTCCAAAATTGCTAAGTAGGCTTATCATATTTACTTCCTATTGAAAACTGTCAACGTTTGTTCTGCGCATTCAAAAAAAAATACTTAAGAAAATATAAATGGTTAAAAATCAAAGAAGCAAAAGATCAATCCTCTCTAGTTCCTTATTTACATGCTTTTATTTCCACTTAATTACTTCCTCAAAATTTATAGGTATATAAACAAAAGTCGCTTTCTTACATTTTCAAATCTAAAGAAAGAAGCATGCACTGTTCTTCTTTATTTTTATTATTCATAGAATTGATTACATTTTCTCATAGTTATATGTTACGGAACCGTCACCAAATTGATTATGAAAGATTTAAGAAAGCTTTTGATGAAGCAATTGCAGAGAAAGCAGAAGTAAATTTTACATAAATCTTATAAATTTCCACCCTTATGTTTTTAACCCTTACTCTTTTTGAAATTTTATTTAATCACAAGGAGACAATTATAATTTTGAGGTCTACCCAAAAATTACCCCGCTTCCCCTAAAAAATCCTGGTTAAGGCACTGGACCGAATAGAGAAAAATGCATCCTATTTTTAATTTTTAGAAAAAATATGACTCTCCACTCGATTTGTCAAAACAAGTTCAACAAGAAAATTCGCAAGATGCTCTGTCAAATCTCCGTTCATGGCTTCCAATATGGGCCCCTTGGAGCTCACGTACTATCCAAATGCCTTCTATCTTACTCACAACTACCAACCTTCCTATTTTATCAACATCCAAGCCCCAAAACTTCATTGTTCAAAGTCCATGGAGCTCGACAATAGCATTTCCAATAAAACAAAGGTCTACTCAGAAATCAAAGACTATCAAACATACCAAATCTCGACAACTAACAAATGGTGGTCCAAACAAGAGCAAGAACAAGCAGTACAACTCACTGTGCTTTTTCAGTGCACTGTTTTGTGGTTCAAGAAGAAAAGATGTGTATTATGTGCCAAGGAAAAATTAATAGTTTTTATTTTTTTTAAATGTAATTATGTTGTTCGTATTAGGTTGTTCACTTAATTGTGGCGACTACTTTTTTGAGTATATCTTGCTAGAAAAAACCGTTCTCGATGAAACTTTTTTAGGATATGGTAAAAAATACTCAGGAATATGATGGTGCAGTTAACTTTTTGAATTGAGCAGGTTTTCGAGTCAATAAACAGTTTTTTCAAATGAAGATACTTTGGTCCGTAAAAAACTCACCAAATCTCCCCCCCCACATAATCTCCCCCAATTCAGCGAAGATTCACCTGTTTACGCTTATAGGGTGCTTTCCACATGCGGAATCAATTCCCGATGAAATTGGATGATAAAAAATTTCCCTGTCTTCCTAGATTCCTAAAATCCGACATATTGGTTGTCCAGTACATCCCCTTCCTGACCTTTCACCGAAAAATAATACTGGAAATTGATTCAGCAGATCAAAAAACCCCGGAAACTCATCACTTTTCCTTCCAGGACTCAATCTTTCGAAAATCGAATTGTTTGCAAGAATTCGATTTTTGACCAAAAAATTCGATTTTCGCAGCATTGAGTCCTGGGGCCCGTTGCTTAGTTCCGGAACTGGAAGTTGGATCCCGAGACCGGAAGTTGAAAACGGAGATCAGAGGTAAAAACTTCCAACTTCCGGTTCCAATTTAGTGCAAATGTTTCAAATCGGAACTGGAAGTCGAAAGTTTTTACTTCCGATCACTGGTTCCAACTTCCGATTCTGGGATCCAACTTCCGGTTCCGGAACTAAGCAACGGGCCCCTGGAAGAAAAATTAATGTGTTTCCGTGGGGTTTTAGATAGGCTGAATCGATTCCCTGTGTTATTTTTTGGTGAAAAGTTCAGGAAGGGGGTGTACTGAAAAAGAACCGATATTTCGGATTTTAGGGGTTTAAGGAACCAGAGAAATTTTTTATCATCCAATTCCATCGGAAATCGATTTCCCGTATGTAAAACCTCTGTATAAGTATAAACAAACGAATCTACGCTAAAATGAGAGAAATATGGTGTTTTATGCGAAACGTTGTTTTCGCCGAGATATAAATGAGAGAAAAATCTCATTTTAACATACCTAAGTTTATAAGGCCATATAAAAATAAGTGCGTATCCGTTTGGGCTATTCTTTTTGCATTTAAAGAGGTTTGTCTGAGGAAAATTTTAAAAAATTTCGAGTGAAAACTCCTCAACTTTTTTCTTAAAAATCGACATCTACTGAGCATTTATCAGCATTAAAATAAAAATTAGAGCTAAAAACTATATAATTTCAAAATATCTATTTCGAAAATTCGACCTCTATTTCGATTTCGCGAAATTTGAACATCGAAAGTTTGATTTTGATTACTATTTAGAACTTTACGATTTCGACGCATCATTACTAATTAGTGAATCTTGTCATTATTTTGAGGCTTTTGTCACCTTTTTTTCTATTAAATCTTGAGACTGTGTCATTATTTTTCTATTTTAAACAATTTTATCACTATTTATAATAATTTTTCTATTAATCCGAGATTGATATATAGAAACAATACTCTGTCTCCTTTAGGGTCATCCAGATATCATATGATCAATTTTTTGGATTTTAAACTATTATGAGATCAAGCGTGATCATTGGATGTACCCCCCAGTGGCGTAAATAGAGTTTCACCCTCGACAACCCTTCTTCCCTACGCCAACCACAATTTGTGGGTCAAACCGAGAAAGAACTGGTCCCCTGGCTTAAAGAAATATCATTTTCCAATGATTGAAACTCTGAAAAATCATTGGTCTGGCGAACTCTAGTATTTTAGAGTATATTTTTAAACAATTGTTTATTCAATTCTCACTTATATAGGTTACCATCATATCTGAAAGTCCGGCATATCTGAAAGTTTCAGAAATTATAGACGCAGATAGGCCTAAGCCTAGGCTTAGGCCTAGCTGAGTCTATAATTTTAGCTATAGAAGTCGATTTTTGACGAAATTTTCGACCTTCCAAGGTTTTTCTAAGCGCTGAACACGATTATGCCGTTTTTTGTCCTAGGCCCCGGAAATACGGTCAAAAATGGTTTACACAGATCAGACCTTTTTTGGGTTTCTACCCCTCGTAGGGTACCATGCAGTGGTCAAAATCAAAAATTTTCCTTCGGATTCGTGTTCTCCATGTTGAAAACCCTCGAATCCAAAAAATCAGTCAATTTGGAGAACTTTTTGAAAATTCGAGTTGTTAAAGATAAGATAGCCGAATTGGGCTGGTAAGTAGTGCTACGAATTTATGGACCAACCTAACATTTACAACAATATGTTGCTATAAAATCTAAAGGAAGTGTCTCCTTCTCTACAAAAATAAATCATTTATACTTCGAAAAGATGAAAGAACATATTTCCCAACACAACGAACGTGCATATGCACTGGAATTGTAAGTCAGATGGCTGACTGTGATTTGGAGAAAAACAAGGAAGTGTTCATAGACCACTATATAAACGGAACCTATTTATTTGAGGAGATATTTTATTTATTTGAGGAGATAAAATATTTATTTGGATATATTTATTTGAGTAGACAAAGGATAAGCCTAAGGATAAACCTAAGCCTAAGGATGGGCCTAAGCCTAAAGCTACACCTAGGGCTAAACTTAAGTCTACGCCTATGGATAAGCCTAAGACTGAGCCTAAGCCCAAGACTAAGCCTAAGGCTAAGCCCAAGGTTAAGCCCAAGGCTAAGTCTAAGGCTGAGCCTAAGCCCAAGACTAAGCCTAAGGCTAAGCCCAAGGTTAAGTCTAAGCCCAAGGCTAAGTCTAAGCCTAAGACTGAGCCTAAGGCTAAGCTCAAGGCTAAGCCCAAGGCTAAGCCTAAGGCTGAGCCTAAGCCCAAGGCTAAGCCTAAGGCTAGGCCTAAGGATAAGCCCAAGGTTAAGCCTAAGCCTAAGGCTAAGCCTAAATATACTCAGATAAATATTTTATCTACTCAAATAAATATACTTATTTAAATATACTTAGATAAATAT
>JAQGCP010002042.1:0-11103 GCA_034699885.1 Acrobeloides thornei | reverse complement strand
CGCTTGATGTTTGCTTGATCTCGTATTTCTGTGGCTTCCAAGTTATTTATAGTTGAAACTAAATTGTGTTATATACACAGGGTAGGTCAAAAAAGTGAATTTATGTGATTTTTGGGGCACGAAAAAATTTTTTGAGGTTGGAAAATTTTTACTAAAAATGACCCATATAGGGATAGTTTTGTGATGGAAATCGATTGAGCGCATTCCCGAAGCATGAAAATGCTTCTCTGACCCTGATTCAGGGAATGGGCTCGGTGTATTAACAAGAAAATCGAAAAAATTTTTATTTTTGCCCTGAAAGTCTCCATCTAGGGGTAATTTTATGCTGAAAATTGATTGCGCAAATTTCTAAACATGAAAAAATTATCTTGACCCTGATTCAGGGAATGGATTAGGTGTATTGACACGAAAATCGAAAAATTGGTGTATCGACAAGAAAAAAATGAAAATTCTTTTTTCGCTCGTACATCAATTCCATTCCCTGAATCAGGGTCAAGATAATTTGTTCATACTTAAAAAATGTGTGCAATCGATTCCCGACATAAAATTACCTACAGATGAATGCTTTCCAGACGAAAATAGAAATTTTTTCGATTTTCGTGTCAATACACCAACTTCATTCCCTGAATCAGGGCCAAGGAAGCGTTTCCATGCTTCAGGAATGTATCGATTTCTCTTATAAAATTACCCCTATATAGGTCATATTCTTTGCCCGTTTCCGGACGGCTAGCCATCTGGAAACGGGTTTGAATTTGCCTGAATATTGACACGAAAGCCCTGAATTTTGAAAATACGCTTAATTATTGGGTGTATTTACAAAAATAAAGACGGCATTCTTTATAGCTTGACGAGACGAACAAAACGACACCAAATTTACCCAATTTGAAAATTGTTTCGGGTTAGTGAACCGAAAATCCTGAATCAGGGTTTTCGTGTCAATAACCGAAAACAATTTGCAAATTGGATAAATTTGGTATCGTTTTGTTCGTCTCGTCAAGCTATAAAGAATGCCGTTTTTGTTTTTTCAAATACACTCAATAATTAAATGGATTTTTAACAAATTTAAAATTCAGGGTTTTCGTGTCAATATTCAGGCAAATTCAAGCTCGTTTCTGGGCGCTGTTTTACAAGTTTGTCATGCGTTATACAATTTTTCAAAGTTATGTTAATTTTTATTTTTGCATAAAACTAACCTTGATATTTAACATTGCCTATATGAAGCAGCGCAGCTAGAATTTTCAATATTGACGCTACTTCGGGCTCCTTGAACATCAGCACTTTCATAGCCGATCTAATCTCAGCCAAATCCGACGCATCATTTCTGCCTTCCGCTTTTAGACAATGACCCTATATAGTCAGTTTCAGCGAGAGAGAAAATACTGCCCAGTGGCCTAATGATTAGGCTGGACATGGCTATTATAGGCGCGGGTTCGAATTCCATCAGGGTTGATTTCTCTATTTTAAGGTTTCATAAAAAGTCATCAAAGAAGACTCCCCATAATTTGAACCGTAGAATTTTTGCCTATGTTTTTTTCGTAACTTTTTGGAAAACGCTAAAAAATCAATTTTTTAGCGTTTTCCAAAAGGGTTCAGACAAAACAAAACATAGAAAAAAATTTTACGGCTCAAATTATGGGGGGGGGGGTCTTCTTTGATGACTTTTTATGAAATCGACCCTGATAGGATTCGAACCCCCGCCTATAATAGTCATGTCCAGCGTCCTAGCCATTAGGCCACATGAGCTTTATGTTCTCTCTCGCTGAAACCGACTATATAACTCAATCAAATTTTGAAAAAAACGTTCTATATTTACCTGGGCAAGATAAAAATAATCAGCTGCAGTGGTCAATTCAAGCTCAGATTTTTCTTGTTGACTTAATCCGGCTAGCATGCAGTAGAAAATGTGATAATTTCTCTCGTCGTTTGCTTGGGACACAATTCGGGACTTCTCTAATAGGTATTGCTCGATTCTCGCACCTTCTATAGCACCATTCGCGTTGAAATGGATATCAATGTATTTGCCAAATCTTGATGAGTTGTCATTGCGTACGGTTTTTGCATTCCCAAAGGCTAGAATTGACTTTCGTGTTATTAACACATAACAACTCTTCATTTACCTTCCATGATAGGATTTGCTTCTAAAACTTGTTGTTCAATCCATGAATGCTGACCAGAAATGGCCGCCAAGAACTGCAGCACGAGCTTGGTGCTTTCGGTCTTGCCAGCTCCAGATTCACCACTGATTATTATGCACTGGTCGTGGCACGAATTCCTCATATTCGTATAAGCATTATCCGCAATAGCAAAAATATGCGGCGGGAGTTCACTGATGCGCCTGTTCCGGTACAGCCTAACATGTTCAGCTGTATAGATGGGTAAATTTTTGTACGGATTCACAGCAACCAAAATGGAACCGGTATAGGTCTAAAGGTAGCATAATGTAAAACGTTTATATAGGATGTTTGGAGCTACTGTCGGCTCTTATACCATTGAGCGTGGTCTAAAATCGAAAAATTTTATTTTTTGAAATTTTCTCAAAAATCATCAAAAATTGAAAAATTCGTAAAAATAGAAAAATTGGTAAAAATTCTTAAAAATTTGAAAAATTCGAAAAAAATTTAAAAATCCGTTAAAAATTGAAAAATTTGTTAAAAATTGAAAAATTCGTAAAAAAATAAAAAAATTCGTAAAAATTTGAAAAATTCGTTAAAAATTGAAAAATGCGCTAAAAATTGAAAAATTCGTCAAAAATTCGTAAAAAAAATTAAAAAATTCGTTAAAATTTGAAAAACTCGTAAAAAATTGAAAAATTCGTAAAAAAATAAAAAAATTCGTTAAAAATTGAAATATTCGTCAAAATTTGAAAAATTCATCAAAAATTAAAAAATTCATTCAATTGAAAAATTCGAAAAATAAAATTTTTCGATTTGAGACCACGTTCAATGGGGGTATAAGAGCCAAAGTAGCTCCAGTTCTTACATAGATCAACTTCTCCTTGTAGCGAATGAACAAGTTGCGCAAAATACCCGCTTCGTGGAGGTCACCAAGTTGGATCATGTCTTCGACACCTTGGATTGAGGTAGGGTGCATGATACGTATCCGTTTTTCTACGCTTAGCCATTGCTCCTAAATAAAGAATTGGATTTTACTGTGTATTGGGCTAGCGACACATACGTTTCCAAGATCGTCGACAACTAAAATACGACCCGCTTCGGCACTTATTACTCTGGCTCCGATTGGTGCTGCATAGGTTCCTTTCGAGCCAGGCTCGATCCATATGAAATCGCCCTAAATTTTTTTATGTTAAAGGACCAGCAATGTTAAAAGACCAGTACAGTGAGAAAAAAGTTGCCATTTTTGTTGATGTTCAGAAAGTTCAAGAAAAATGGAGCATTTTTTTACGACATGTTTTGAATCGTTGTAGTTTTCGAGAAAATTGCGTTTGAAATTTTGAATTTGTGTACATGTTTTCGTTGTAATACACAATTTTTTGGCAATTTTTTCCCACTGGACTGGTCCTTTAATAACAAGCAATAATTCGATCCGACAAGCTAAATAGCTTAAATAAGACAGGTTCGATCTCTCTCCCCTCCCCCGCCAGTTTCGACTTTCAAAATTTTTATTAGATTTTCGCTGCAGTGGAACGAACTGTACACTTGTCTATTTTCAATTGGAGTCTTTTGTGCGCTCTTACCATCCATAAGCATCATAACCTCCGTAGCCGTACGAATAATCATATTGGCGTTTAACCCTAGGCAAATTATCGGCTGAGCTATTAGTTATATTACCCAAATCGGCTAAAATATAGCCAAATAAGATTAGATGGAGAAATACTCGTAGAAAAAGACGCCACATTTCCGAAGTTACCATTCAAGTTCTAACTTGTCATGATGCTGTACAACATGTGATCCCGTCCTATATCTACGATCTAGTTGGACATGCCCGTAAAAGGTCGAAGTGTCCACTTGAAAGTGGTAGTCCGAGCGAAAAACTACTTGTGGCTATGCCCTTTTTTGAAGTTTTGATCCAAGAAGTCGGAGAAATACCGGTTAATGTAAATAAAAATGAAGAAATTGTTATTTCAATAATCTAACAGCAAAATTGTCGAACTAGGAAAAGAAACTTCAATTTGTAAACATAATATCATTTTTTGTGTACAAATAAAGAATAATATTGGGTTGTGCGGAAAATAACCGGCTTTTGCAAGATTCAATCGTATCGTTATAAAAATGACTCCTCTGAGGGTTTTTCTATGCGAGGAAGCATCGATTCGCACATAAAATGGTATGTGTATTGAAACGAAAACCTGAATTTGAATTCCTGAAGAAATTTTTTTGAAAGAATTCCACCGCCAATTGGTAGAGCGCATCGAAAAGTCGGTAGTAGCCCAATTTTCTATTCTTCGTTTTTGAGGAAATTTAGTTCGAAGTTGGCTAAATTTCGGGCAATTTATGCAAATTTCGATCATTTGTTATCAAACTTTGAACCAGGTGGAGAAAGGGTGGTACCATTCGGGGTGGTGGGTGGTACCACGAAGTTGTTGACCCCGTATCCCCGAAAGACTTGACCTATCAAGATGATTTGGAAAAAATTTTCAAATTCGAATTTTTTACCGCTTGATTCAACACAAAAACTATTTATTAAATTCCCTGAAATTTAAGATCGAGTACAAAAATTACAACTGAAAGGACAATTCAATTTCATGAAGCGTGCCTGATCCACACAAACGTTCCTATCGGCCTTGATCCAAAACGTGCATGAGTACTTTTTGTCCTCGCATGCTGTTGATGGCACATAACGAAGCGGGTTCTCGGACACTGCTTCTAAAAACGAAAATTATTTTTGTCAATTACAACTCTATAGTCGGCGTCAATCCTCTCGTTGTTTCTTCGGACACGTGATTGCGAAATCTGCAAGTTTGAATTCGCAGTTTATTGAAACGAATTGCCTGAATGCTGCCAAGTGATTGTATTGTAAGGAAAAATCGTGTTTATGTCTATGATTTTGTTGTAGTAGATCGATTGTACTCACGAAAAGCTTCAAAATGAGTGGTTGAAGTCCATTTCACGACTACGGGGGAAGTGTGTTCAAAAATTCGGGTCGAAAAAGTCATCGAAAATTTTTCAGGCAATTCGCTTCAATAAACGTTTCACGAAACAACGTGGTGTTTCTACGGACTAACGCCGACTATATAGTAGAACAACTTTTCAATCCTCCAACTACAAGCGGTGGCAGTTGAACAACTGGTGGCAGTGTGTTTCTTATGCGCAACGATGGCCATAGGTTCTCTCGGCCGGCTTGCACTGGGATCGATGTTAGAAAACGAGGCGCAGAATTCACTCCAGCTGGCTTTGTTGTATCTATTGCTAAAAAAACAACGGATTTTACACAGAGAAATGCTTATGAAAATTCTACCCATTTCTTCGCGGTAAGCTATAGGATCGGTTGCCGTGGTTTTTAGAGTTGATGTGATATGGGGCGATATCAAGTTTAGTGAACGCCATCTCACTAAAGAAGTCCAATAGTTTATAGTCCGTTTCAGTTGGAGTGAAAAAAAAGTTGGGGCACTGCGCGCCATGCCCGTAGTTGGCTTGGGCTTAGGCTTGTCTTGTGCTTAGGCTTAGGTTTGGTGCTTTAGGCTTTTGATGGAAAACCCCCAAACCACAGTGCAGTGGATAAGGAAACCGCCGTCCGATCTGATAAGTTAAGCAACGTGGACCCTCATGTTCGATCTCGCTTTGCGGGCGGCTTCCTTATCCACTACACTATGGTGCCCCCAACTTTTTTTTCACTCCAGCTGAAACGGACTATAATAGAAAACACGTGTGTGTGTATAAAGTCTGTTACGCTTAAAGGAGAGGTACTTTCAGGGAAGGGGATTGTACTTAAAGTCTTGTTGTGTTATGTCAAATAATTTGTGAACAACACCTTACATAGTTGCTTTCGCAGCAGCAATTCATTATATAATTTAGCCCGAGAAGTTTCTAATGTTATTTCTGTTACTTGTCCTAGTGTCGGTGTTGTTGTTATTGTGTTGCTCTCGGTGGAATTTATAGGCTCATCTGAATAAATTGTACTTTGTATGTCGATTGGTGTTATCGCCATGGCCATGTTCACTTCATACAATGGCGTACTTGACATTGAAGATGTAGTTGTCGTCGAGATTGCAACAATAGTTGTGTCTGTTTCAATTACAGTTGAGGTTGTCGTAGAAGTTGATGAAGAATTTGGCGCCTGTGTGCTTGTTGTAGTTTCTTCACTTGTTGTAGTTTCTGCTACAGTAGGATTCAATGTTTGCTTTGTTGTCGAAGAAGAGGTGGATGGCGAAGTAGTCGTACTATGAGTTGTTGAAGAGGTTGTGCTCGGAGTTGATGATGACGTTGTGGAAATAGTTGTTGTGGGATTGGTTATAGTGACGGTTGAAGTCGATGGATGTGATGTTGTTGTGGAAGAAGAGCTCGGTTGAGATGAAGAACTCGGCGTTGATGAAGTAGTCTGTTTATAATAATTGGTCTGTTCCGGCGTTGGGTATGTTGGATTAGGAGGTGGCACAGCATTCGAAGTAGCTGGAAGATTTGGAATGACCGACAGATTCACTTTTGTAATAAAAACGGAGTTGTTGTTACTATCTTGTTGATTTGGGCTGGAGTTGATCGGCGGGACGTTTTGAAATGAATCGAAATTTCCAAAGCGCCCATCATGAAATTTCTCTTCTTGTTCTTCATTATAATTAGGCACAGCATGAACTCGTGGGTGCGTATTCTCGTGTCTATTGGATGCTTTTAGTACTAGAAATTTTGGAATTAGTCGTGGTAAGGTTAAGAAATGGATCATTGAAAATACTCAATCTATAGTCGAATTTTTTTTTACCCCCATGGAACCTTTTATTGAATCAGGCAACATGTATATTGAAACAAAAAGAAACATGGATCCTTATATAGCTTTTTTGATGCATCGCTGCGTGGTCGTTAAGAATTAGTACGTACTAATCCGGTTTTCTCGCCATACGACCACGCAGCGATGCATCAAAAAAGCTATAATCCACGTTTCTTTTCGTACATTGAAACGAAAAGAAATGTGTATTCTTATATAGCTTTTTTGATGCATCCCTGCGTGGTCGTATGGCAGGAAAATTAGGATTAGTACTAACTAATCCTGATTTTCCCACGACCGCGCAGGGATGCATTAAAAAAGCTATACAAGGATCATCGTTTCTTTTCGTTTCAGTGTACACGTTGCCTGATTCAATAAAAAGTTTCGTGGTAGCCAACAAAAAAATTTCGACTATACAACCATCTTTTGTATCCAACCACTCTCTTACATTTCGAAATTGGAATGCCATTATCTTCCAAGACAGCTTCAATGACAACCTTGATCCCCTCAAAACTTTCGATGGCTGTAGGAATTAACTCTTCCTGTTTCAGTATAAAGCCATTCGATTCTAAAATGGTTCCAAACCGATAAGAATTCTTATGGAAAAGCTCACACACGTTCCAACTGGGGGCGTAGCTCAATCAAATACACATATTTGGCACCAAGTTTTTCCTTAAAATTTTCTATATTGTTCAATAATTGTTCAATGATTCAAATGGATGAGGGGGTGGGGTCTTGCATGGTTTGGGTATCATCATTTTTTGAGACTTTCTGCGTGAGAGATGCACCGACTGATACCCCCTCTTCATGCATGAAAGTACATAAGGAGTGGTAAAATCTTTTACTCTTATTGGACTTTTTTTCTTCAGTTAATCGTTTTCTTCAAAAAATATCAATTAATCGTTAATTTACCTTTGCCCAGTCATCGCTTCCTCCTGCAGCAGGATCTAAAAAATAATTTATTCTGTTAGCAAAAATTGAAGTAGGTTTATACTAACATAGTAGATCGGCGCCAGTTCCAACTCGGTATTGAGTACCATAGACATCTCGTAATCTGGACACAGCCTTTTCAGCGACATTCAGCTAAACGGAATTTATTATACAGGACTATAATCTAATGAAGCGACTAGTGTTCGATCCCGTTCCGAAAATCCCCGGGATTTTTGGCACCCCGTCCCGAAAATTTTGATCGAAACTCGATCCCGATCTTCATAACAATCGAATTCCCGTCTCGAGTCGGGATAAATTTACATCCCTAAAAATGGTCAAGGGGTCAATCCCGGACCCGGGATCGAACATCGAACACTAGAAAAACAACTAACAAGCCTGGTGATGTCGTTCGGATAGTATTCAACTTCATGACTGAAAGGGTGAATCCAAAGTTGAGCATAGGTATGCAACGTGATAAAAGCATTCAGCTTGTGGGTCATCTCCTGTGAGGTTAGAAAATCATTCACTGCACTAAAATTCATTTTCCTCATTGCTATTTTAGATGTATTTTTTGGGCGCTCGATACTTATAACATCCCAATAGATGTCCATGACCCCTTATGACAGTGCCGTAGACAGGATTTCTCGAGGGGGGACATAGTAATGTTTTTTCAAAATTTTATAAAAAACATAAGAGGGACCCTTATGATAAAGATAACAAATATAAATTTTCCGGCTACGGGGGAGGGACATGCCCCCTTGCCTACGGCACTGCCTTATAAGTATTACCGAGACTCTGGCTCACTGAATGGGCTTTCTCCAACGTATTCATTCGAACAGGGATGATGGTTTGCACCAGATTCTGTAAAGAGCATTGAGATACAGTCGAACCTCGATAAGACGCTACCCTAGGTCCGGTCCCCGGCGAAAGCTTATGTACAAGGTGGCCTTAAAGTTCGTTGGTGAAATGACCCATTGGTGAACTGTTTTGGGTTTAACAACAGGCCATGGCTATAGGAAATGAGAGGGGTTGGTATAGTGATAAAAGCGCGCAGAAAAGAAACAAGCATGCATGGAAGTGGCAACACATGAACAAGGGTTAAGTTTTCATTCCTACGGGAACGAACTAATAAAGTCCATTTCCGCCGCCAATGGGAAAAAAGTTCGGCTTGAAACTACCCCCCCCCCCCCGGTTTTTTGCTCAAAAAAGTTACTTCCGTAAACTCTTGATCAGAACAATTACAAATTATATGCTTAGGAGGTAGTGTAGAACAAGCATCTGCGAGTATAACGAGAGACAATAATCTCCCCCCCCCCAATCTCGTATATGATTTTTTTCAAAAATCCCTTCCCCCATTTTTCAAAAATAACTACAGGCTTGCAACTAATTTGTGGGATTTTTGCTAAATTGTTGAGAGCTATTGTTTCATGAATTTAAAAAAATTTTTGTTGTTCTCTATTTAGATATAGAACAATGGATGAAGAAGAACGCGAACTTTTGAATGACTTTTTTTTAGATGAATCAAGGATAATCTCTATTATGGATTTGACTTTTCATCTAATCTTTGAATCTTTCTTTCGTTAACCTTTATTTCTCGTTTTATAATTTTATGACTAATTTCTGTGAACTTGCCTTTCCATAATTTTCGGATTGTATATAAGTGAATAATCTCCTTGATTCATCTAAAGTGGATGAAAATCGTAAAATCGAAGATGGAGAATTATTTTCTGATGAAGAGACGGAAAATTTATTAGAGCCGGAACAGAATAATGATACGGAAGTGAACGGGAACATGCAAAATGGGACAAGCAAATTTTACTTCCGAATGGCTATACAGTTGGCGCTCGATAAACCAACATCCATCTTTTAACCATAACTCGACAAGAACTAAGCCATTTTCGAAGATCTTGGGCTTATGTTAAAGCTAGAAGCTTATGCCTTAAAATAGGCCCAAGATCTCCGAAAATGGTTTAGTCCTCGTCGAGTTATGGCCAAAATATGGGTGTCGGTTTATATGTACTTCCGAAAAGCCTAGTAACCTTATGTATGTGACTAAAATATCTTTGTATTTTCGTAATATTAAAAAAAATTTAAAATTCGTCCGCAACTGTCACATCCGCAAATAAGGTCACGCCGACACCACCTTGGGGCCGGTCCTCAGGGGTTGCATCTTATCGAGATTCGACTGTAATGTTTTTGTTATCATCGTTACATACCTGACCAATGGAAATCAAAATTCCTATTCAGGTCTACACCACTACAGCAACGTATCCCACCCCATCGAGACGGAGCGCATCGCTCTGGCGAACGGTTCTTCCTCCAAAGACGGATCTAAAATAGTGATAACAAGTGCTTCTATGTTAGGAATTACTTCTGGCCACGCCGAGCTTCGCGAATACTCGTATCCATCGGGATTTAAACAAGGGATGATGAAAAAGTTCATTTTGTTCATGTAATACGTGACCACCGGATCTTTACCATAACCGGCGACTAACTAAAAACCATACACATAATACAGGGATTATTTATTAGTATGACCTGATTAATGATAAACAAGGCCGTATGACTTGAGGCCCATTCTCGAGCATGGATGTTACCATCAATCCAAAAGCCAGGCTTCGACGTGTTGGAAACATGATAGCCTAGCTAAACATTAGTTACAGGGTGATTTAAAAGTTTCCGATCACTTTGAAAGTTCGTGCTAGACTTCGTAGGAAAACTTTTTTGTACAAAAATTTTCCCTCTAGCATGAACTTTCAAAGTGATCGGGAACTTTTAAACCATCCGTGTACACTGTGATAAAAAATATTGACATACTTTTAGCCCTTCTATAGGCTGTCCTTCGTGCGACGTACCAATCCGAATCAGTTTGGCAATATGTGGGTAATAGAATTCAATAGTCCGCATATACCTAACCATGGTGGCATAATCCGTATATTGGCCGAAAGGATAATTTGCACGCGCTTGGCCAACCTTTTCGAATGGTCTATCGCCTTAATTTTTTTTTATTTCATTGAAAAATGCACAAAAAATCACCAAACTTTGAAGGGTCATCCTTCAAACGTTTTCGAAATCGGAAATTTTCATAGTGCATGAGATTTTCATAGTTCTCATCTAGAACATGGGGTTTATCGTCATTCTTGATTTGGTGTTCATTTTCATATATCATCCTTAAAATTTTTTTGAATAAACGTACAGAGCGTTCATTTTGGTCTGCAACATAAATGTTTTTAGTCGTTCTCGCACCCCCTCTAACGAATTTCTATGCGGTCTTTTTTAAATTGTAGCTGAACAATGGCC
>JAQGCP010002041.1:0-11103 GCA_034699885.1 Acrobeloides thornei | reverse complement strand
TCTTTATCTTCAACATTGCCTTGTTTTTCATTCTTTTTCTGACTCCCAGCTGGTTTATGCAAATTTTCTACATCCGATCCATCAGGTTCATCACTACCCGAACTTTCAGTAAAAACTCCATCACCAGGTGAGGTGTAACCACTTTTGTATTTAGCCATAATTTTGCAGCACTAAAATTTTATATCAACAAAAATTTGTCTGATAAACACCTAAAAAAATCAAAAATGGCCAGAAAAATACTGACTCATCACAAAGAGAAGTTTCGAAACCGACCAGATACACATGCAGAAAAACACGGAAAAGGATAATGGAAAGGTGTTCGTAAATAACTTTAGTGGCTACAAAAATTTGAAAAATTCGATAAAATAAAAAAATTCGAATTTTTTCGTTACTTTTTTATGATTTCAAATTTTCAATAAATTGTAAAAAATCGCAAAACGAAGTTTTTTGTTTGCTATCTAATAAAATTCGCTGCAACAATAGGCTGAAACATCGCGAGCTTCGGTGGATCAGTTGTCTATGGCTCTAAAAAAGTTGTTCGATAAAAAGCAGTGAAAGTTAGACTCCTCCGTGTATCAAATAGATTCGCCTTTCAGCGTGAAAAGACGATTTTGCCAGAATTATTAGATGAAATGAAGAAGTTCCGCGAGAAGATCAGGGAACGGGCTCGACAAAAATTTTACGGCGTTGTCAACAGAAACGTTGTTGCGCAGATTACCAGAAGAGGAGGCACAAGCACTGAAAGAACAATTTCAAGTTAGTTTTTTTTGTTTCTCATCAAAGATTATTTCTTTCTTCAGTATTTCTACAAATCTGCACTAGATTATGTAGACAACTGGTTTCGTCTCGAACATTATCCTTCAATTTTGAGTTGGATTGGTCTTCGATCGAAAGAGGTTTTGCATGAGGATGCGCTGAAGTTGGCATCGCAAGTTGCACCAGAGTTGAGTGATTTATTTTTGACGAAACTACCGAACTCAACTGTATTTTGGCAGAAATTCCCGATGAAAAATTTAATTCGGTTAATGCTGAAGAAAAATGGAGGCAGATTTTCAAAGCCGATCTTCCCAACCTTTACAGAGTGGTGCAAAAAAAGTGGCAAAAATGGTCATTTTTGGGAGCATTTTTTCAACAAAAAAATTTTTCTAAAAACATTTCTAGGGGTAAAAATAGCTGAAAAACACGAATCCGGCATCGAAAAAAAATGTTGACCCCTAAAATGGCAAAAAAGAGTGTTTTTTGAGCTCGAAAAATACCCCCAAAATGCCATTTTTGCCACTTTTTGATTGTAGTACCTAAAATTGTTGTGCTGAATTAAATTAATTTTGTTGAGATAAAATATTTTTATTATTGTTTAAAAAAATGTGTTTTGACACTTTTTACTTCAGTTATAACGAATACATTATATTTTTCTTTAAAAATTCGATATAGTGACCCCTCCCTTGAGGTGTCACTATATCGAGAGTTGACTTTATTTGTCTATTTTTTGCATACAATTTCTTATTTAATAGACACATCGCGATTCGTGTAATCTGGTAATTGTTCCTTTTGTTTTTAGAAAAATGAGGATATTTATCCTGTGATCCTCTATGTTGTTACACTATTTTCATATTAATATTTCTTCCAAAAATTTAGAGAATTCTTTCTTGTTTTACTCAAATTTTTCTAAAAACTAGAACGAAAACCATGAAATTTTTCTTTTACCATAAAATTCCCTATTGATTTTGGAACAATTTCAGCGTCTGTTTACATTTGCCGCCAATTTGGAAATAATCATTGCTTAGAGGTTTTTGTTCGACAACGCAAAATCGACAGACTTTCGTTGGATTTTTGATTCTCAACTTTAAATATGGTCCGTACCTGCCGGAAGTTACCTAAGGAGTGAGGTTTTTTATTGTTTTATGTACTTGGTATTTTTATTTAAAAAATTTGACTTTTTGCTAAAAATTCCTATATTTTTCATGTTTGTAAGTTTGAATCTTTTTGAGTTTTGTTTAAGGAAATTTGGTTCTAGCATTTTTTACCGTTCGCTGTATAAATTGTAATTTTTACAGGAAACTGTGGAAAATTTGCTAGACCAAAAATTCGAGATATATCGCCGATCTGTATTTTTAATAATAAATTGCATGTAATTTTAGCGAATGTGAAAAATTTTTATTTTGCAAGCTTATATGGTGATTTTTAGATGGGAAAAGTACGAGCCTTTGGGAAAGGTTATCGGCGATACACGGATTATCGTGTTCAAAACTCCATTGAGACCGGAGCTCTTATCGAGGTTACCCAAAGCAAAGCATTTTACGTCTCAGCATCTTTTGAGAAAGGTGATACTTTGATAATTTTTAAAGTAGATTTTTGAGATTAAAAATCTGGGGAAAATGGAGTTGAGTTTAAAAATATGGGACAGTGGATTTTGAGCTCAAAAATTGCACTTACTATATTTTTTGCTTTTCGAAAATTTATATTTTTCAGATTGCCGAGCAAGGAAAACAACTCGGAATGGTGATAAATCTGACCAATACTCGCCGTTATTATGATCGGAAAGAGCTCGAAGGCATGTGTATCGAGTATAAAGAGATCTTGTGTCCAGGACGTGGTTTTATTGAGCGTGAAGATTTGGTGAAGACGTTTTGCAAGGCCGTGGAGCGATTTTATGAGGAATACTATGATAAAGGTGCGTTAAAAAAAAAGTTTTTTGAGCCCACAAAGCTTTTTATGGGCTCAAAAAAATTCTGCAAATGCTAGTCTAGCCTTTTAGACCTCTAAAATTTTGTGGGCTTCATACAAAATTTTTTTCAGACATTTTGTTGGGAGTGCATTGTTCTAACGGCGTGAACCGTTCTGGTTATCTGATTTGTCGCTATTTGATCGACTCACTGGGTTGGAATTCTCATGAAGCGATTGCAGGTGGGTTAATTTCACCCTTTAAAAAAATTTTTAACCCTCCATTTTTTAGCCTTCGAAACAGCTCGTGGCTATTCAATAGAACGTGGTGCATTTGTTCAGGCTATATATCGAGCAGATAAAGAAAGACGTCTTAAAAAGTAACCGTTAAATTTTTAGATCCATATAATGATTTTGGGTTATAGGACGTTTTACAACAGGAAAAATCGGAGGTGGAATTTTACAATGATCGATTTTCTCCACTTTCCTGTTGTCAAAATAAAAAAAATTTCTCTAGATTTGATTTCTCCATGCCGAAAAACCGCTGTTGACAAAAATTTAGAAGTATTTTTTCGGGTTTTTTTTATCCCAAGGGGAATCAAGGATAAAAAATTCAATTAAAAAAAATTTTTTTTATGGACTCACAGCGATTTTTAATTGAGAGAAAATTATTTTACAGTAATAATCTATCTATGCAATTTGAAATTTTTAGGAAACGCCGTTCTGAAGATGTAAGTGAAGAGGAGGATGTTGTTAGTGAGAAAGAAAAACGCAGGAAGAAAAAGAAGCGAAAGGCGGATGCGTCGGAAGAAGGAACGCCAGAAGCTGATGGCTTTGATCCAACGTTAACTGCTCAGATGATGCATCAGTTCTTTGCTATGGAACAAGTACGGCTCAAATTTCGATTTTAGAACTAAATTTAAGCTTAAAAATGTTTTTGACTTCAAAATCAATATATAAAAATAACTTACGACCCTTATCGATTTTTTCAAACTCAATTTTTCAGCATTTCCGCGCAGCCGCTGAGTCAAAACAGTACGGCTCACCATACGGAACTTCAACGCAATCTCCATACACTCAAGTAGCTCCAAATGCCATACAGGTTATGCAGCCTCAGGTTTCACATACGACGCCGGTTCATATGGCTATGAAGAAGCCAAGAATGGAAAAAAGTCCAATGATCTCAAATGGGCATCCCGGTGCCTTGGATGTGTCGGCAGAATCGAGTCCGTTTGTTGGTAGTCAGAATACGGGCGAGTATGATGAGGAGGAGGAGGAAGAAGAGGCGGTTAGTATTTATTATATTTTTATGTATTACCTAATAAAGGACTTGGTTATTTTACTGAATGACAATTTTTTATATATGAAAATGTATACTTGTATGTTTCAAAAATTCAGATATAGTTCGAATTTTTACCCTTTGGATCAACAGAGGAAAATGTTTTTTTGTTGAAAAAATTGATTGAATAAAGAATAAAAAATTTTCGCAACTCGGCAATGCGCGCAACCGATTTCCCTTATAGAAAAACTTTCGGAGTAATCATTTTTACAAAGATTGATGCAAAACTAAAAAGTTGGGAAATTATAGTCGACTCAATACAACTTTTCTGAACTCCTTTTTTGTTGCATGGATTCTGGAGCTCAATGATCTGGGAAAATTGGATTTTCGAGCTCCACAATCCTGATAGAATGATTTTTTGAATCCTTTTCTGCAAAAAAACCAGAAATTTGACCAACCTTGGCTGGATAAGCACGTTTTTTACCCTATTAAAATCCATTTTTAGGACTGGTCTCTGACAATGGGTGAAGAATTCGAAAGTATAGACGATGCACAAAAAAGCAAGACTAAAAAACGCCGTGAACGACGTGCGCGCCGCGAGAAAATGTTCAATGTGATGAAACGGGGAAAATTCTATGAAATTCAAGAAATGCTTCAGGAACAGCAAGCTCGTCTTTCTAATAAATAGTTATGATCTTTAATGTTAATTATTCATGCCAATATATTGTTTTCTTGTGAATTCAGGCTTTATATTTTGATGTTAATGGATGTTCTTTAATTGGAGTTTGAAAATTCGCATATTTGTGGAATATGATATTTTTCATAAAACAAAAAAGAACTTCTACATATTGCCCATATTTTTTTTGTTCTATTTTTCGGTGCATTGTGGAGTGCTCTTTTGATGTTTTCGTTTATATTCTATATGCATAAATTGTGTTTAGGTTAAATAAAGTATAAATATTTTTGTTTTTTCTTATTTCTTATAAGGGTGAACATGTGTTCGTCGCTATTTGGGCCACTCCATGTCACTGTCCATTGTTTCAATTTTTTCTCATCGTTTTGAATAGATTATACAAAACTTCCTCGCTTCCATTTTCCACTTCAAAATAGAATAACGGAACATTAAGATCTTGTGACCATACATCGAATCCCATTTTTGTCAACTAATGGCGCGCTTTCTCTTTAATGGGATTTTAAGAGTTTTGGCATGGCACATCATTTTCCAAGGTCATACAAAACCGCTAGAAAGACCGGAAACCGGTCTTTACATCTTACTTTGCTGTTGTTGTCGAAGTTTTTCCGCCACCTGACGAGCATAACATCACATGACAACTTTTTTCCCTCGGCATACAGTAGACGCTATAAGAGGCGGAGTTTAAAAAGTTAAAATATGGAAAGATTCTGAGTTGTAAAAAACATTTATCTTGTAAAGGATTTTATAAACATTTAATCTATCTTGTGATCGTTATGCTGTTATTCTAACTAGAGACCGGATTTTTCAAAAAACCGGGGATAGGGTTGACCGGGGCCGGGGAACTGGGAGAAAAATCTCTGGTTTCAAAAAACAGGAACTATTAAGAAATGGGGCGAGCCCCAGTCGGGGATCCTCGATTGACCTCAAAAATCGAGGATCCCCGGTCTCTAATTCTAGCGATGAAGATTTCTGCATTTTTACTTGGAATTGGTATGTTGATTTTGGCATCTATCCAGGCATATCATTATCATCATGGTCATCCAGATACTCATACGAGTAAGTTTTATGGAGGAAATGTAGATCAAACGTGCATGCTTTTTCGCGTGCGAAGCAACTGCAGAGTTGCTAGATAGTGACCTATGATTTACAAATGTAACCCAAACAAGCATTTGTAACCCAAAAATTTGTAAAATTACTATGGCTGGGTTATACTTGGTAACCCAAACAAGCTTTTTGTCAATGAAGTGATTACAATTCAGACAATAAATTTTTGTCATCCAGGTCATAAACCAATATGGCAACCCTGAAGATGTGGTCAAAATTCAAACATTCCTACGGATTCGTGTTCCCATACCTGAAAACCCCCGAGTACAACAAACATCCGATTTGGAGAACTTTTTTAAAAATCGATTTTTTAGTCTTGGTCCCCCAAGGGGTAAAAAATTGAGAAACTTTTTTGGTCCGATTTCGATGGTTTTGATGTCAATCGTCTTCTATCATCGTCCCCAGCAACTTTTGGCGCTCGGGGTTTAAATCAAGGGTTCCCGAGATCATCTGAACAACGAACACACAGACATTACACGTTTATAGTAGTAGGATCGCTTGGTACAGGTTATTTAATAATGTAATTTTTAAGAATATTATCGCGCAGCTAGAGTCTGTTGTGCCTCTGGCCATAATTGTTGCGCTATGTCGCTTATAACCAAGACCCCACTTTTTTGTATCGAGTACCATGAGAAAGACTTGATGCGAAGAGAAGATGCCGATTGCCTGCAAGAGAAGTTATATGGGGAGATCCCGAAGCCTAACTATGATAGTTAACTTAAAATTATAGAAATAAAAATTGTAAAGAAAAATCTAGATTATGATTGTTGCAATGTGTTTACGAGAGACACGTTCACCATCAAGATCCGGTGTAGGGATCTAACAAAAACGGTTGGATTGAATAGTGAAGAAAAGTTTCAAACATTGGAGTCAGCATGGAAACTTTATAGCAAATTTCGTGACATCATTACGGTGGAAAAGGTATAGGGCATTTCTCGAAAAGATAACAAAAATTCATCATTCATTTACAGGATGCAAAACTTTTTTTAGAAAGATTGCAATAAAGGTTTTCAGTAGGGGTTGCAGAGGTTGCATAATCAAAAAAAGGTTGCAACCCCTTACCGAAGTATAGCGGCATAGAAAAGATAGCTTTCAAGATCGGGTAAAACAGTGCTTTTTTGGAAAAAACACATTTTTCCCCGGTCTTGAAATAGACCTTTTCTATGCCGCTATACATATGTGAGGAGTCATTTCAACCTAAAATTTCCAGGGGTACAATTTTGTAGAACATCACTTCCTTGAAAAAATTCTTTAGGGGGTCTACAAAAAAAGCCCCCGACCGGGAGAATTCCCATGTCTCTACTAACAATTCACTTTTAGGCATTCAAGCGATTCCGCTTATGTGTTGAAAAAGACATGGATGCTGTGCATGAATATGATGAAGAACAAGGCATTCCCGATTACTCATAAAAATTTCGAATATTTGTCGTTTTTTACAATTTTTGGCGGTATTCTGATCTCTTATTTTTTGGTACATTCTTTATTCCAAAATTTATATAAAACTTGATTAAAGGACATTACACATTTTATATAAGAAGATTTCTATAAAAATAGCAACTTTTTTCCGACTGACTGGTAAACATAAAATTTACGTTCGAATAACAAAAGAAAAAATAATTCCAACAATTACAAAAGCACTAAATGCTTTAGTGCCAGTGGCAAAATTGCAACTATCCTTGTCACAACAACATACATCGCAACTAATAGAATCGAGTTGTTGGGGCTTGAATAGCTTTGCGAATTGCGAATTAAAACAATCGTTTTGTTTAGAACAATTATTGCTTAATCCTAATGATGCACAGAGTCCAGTATTTCCCGTGAATACTACGTCGCAATATCTAAATTAAAAAAGGTAAACAATTTAAAAATAATAAGCGAAGATTTTTACCGAGCAGTATAGTCGCCACCTGCTGCTTTAATACAGTGGTTAATACCACTTTCGCAATCCTTCTTTGAACCTTTACTATTACCTTCTAAAAAGAGTATGTTAGATTTTTTGAAAGACTGTTTTCCACAGCTTTTAGAATGTTTCCCTCAATTGTCAAGAACACATGGTATTATTGTTAGCGTCGTAAATTTGGGGAAGAGAATTTTGGGTTGTGGGGATGTTTGGACTTTTTCTTAAAAATTTTCTTTTTTAATCCCGGAAATTTAAAAATTTCAGATTGTGGGGGGGGGGCGGAGGTTTCAGTAATGCCATTTTTGGTTCCAGTTCCAGAAACCGCTAATACTTTTTTTATTTTTAAATGTGCTATAGTGTATTACTTGGAGGAGTTGTATCAGTGGTAGGGTTGAAATTTTCATAGCATTGGAAAGAGTTTGCTTCTTGGACAAAAATAAAAGTTAGTAAAAATAATAAAGCAAGACAATAACTATGCATTATTAGAAGCTAAGGTTTCTAAAAAACAAAGATAACAATACAATTGAACACAATATAGCGACACCCTGAGCCCGGTCCCGGATGGATATTTTCAATGTAAAGGTATCTCGATATAGCGACACCTTTAGCCCGGTCCCTAGGGATAGAGTTTCTGAAACCGAAACCGAACGTTTGAAAACCGAACAACGAAACCGATTGGTCAAAACCGATAAGGTCGAAAACGAAACCGATCGTCCAAAACCGAAACCGAAAAACGACCAAAAATGGAATTTTTTTTGTTAAAAACGATATGTTTAAACTATTCACTGATCTATATGGCCGCTGTTCTGCGAAATCCAACCAGCAAAGTGGATAGTGTTTCATTAAAAAAATGAAAGAAAAATTTACACCTAATTTTACGGGATCACTTTTGATTATTTTTTTTAACCTATACAAAAATTCGTCAAATGGGATCGATCCATCGACCATTAAGGTAAAGCGAGACTCTTACCACTTCTCCATGGTGACGAGTATTTTTTCTTGGCGGAAAATAATTTTTTTCATTTGTGCATTATGAAAAATGAGCTGCATGTGTACAACATTTTTAGCAGCGTCTATCTCTCCCCATCCCTCAAATTTTTTAGAGAGGGCTTGATTATGGTTCAGGCAAACTATTAAAGATAATTAATTAAGAGACACTTTCTTGAAACGTTTGGTCCAATAGGGAGATGGCAAAGTTGGAAAGTTCGAGCCGGACCTCGATTTATATATTTTTGGTAAGTACTAGACTAGAGAATAAGAAAAAGTCTTTTGAGATCGGGTCCGACTCGGTGTGGTTTGGGAGATATGCGAATTTTTCTTTTTTTAGGCACATCCAATGGTTTTACTGGAATAAAATCTAACAAGAATTGGTTTTGAATATGGTTTTGATGGCATATTAATCGGCTGTTAGGGAGCTATCTTTCTGTATATAAACTTTGGCCGGAGGCCATCTTACTCGATAAGAAATTCGAATTTTTCTCCAGGTAAGTGATTTTCACTGGGGTCGATTTCTATAGAAAGTGCTCCTAGGGGCTTTGGCTGGGCTTAGATTTTATTTTATAAATTTTGCTCATTCAGTGAGAAGAGTTTTTAGCTTTAGTTGGAGAAAAAATCAGGCCGCTTAAAAATAATTTTTACACTATCTTCAAAATGAGTGTTTATGGGAAATGACCATAACTTTTTTCTGAAGGTAAAAATACCATGATGGTCGATTTCTACATGAAATTTTACGGAGAACAACTTTCTAGAACATCACTTTTCCCAGAAAAACCATCTAAGGGATCAAAAATTCGATTTTGACCAAAAATCATGAAAAGTTATTTTAGACTTATTTGACTGATGAAATGATTATCGGCTGATCATTTAAATAAGCTCATAAAATCTTGGCTTACCACACCTCGATATTACCACACCTCCGTTTATTGAAGGCCCACGTTTTTAGGATGCAAAAGTAGACGATCAAGAATACATATGATAAAAATTGGCGTCGCTTTGTTATAAGACCAGTAATACTTTATTTCACGATTCAATTAAACTTTTAATATACCGGTTTCAATTAATGATAATATAATAAAATTTCATATATACAAAATTCCTGTTATAGGAAAATATTAAAGGGATAAAATTTACGTAAGGCCCGCCACTAATTGCCACAACTAGGGATTCCATATATCAATTTCCAACTAGTGACAAAAATTGTTAAAAATAGTGACAAAATAGTAGTGATGCGTTGAAATTGGAAAGGTCAAAATCGAAATTCAATCGAAATTTGGGGATCGAAATCGAAAAGAATTTGGGGGTATTCACCTCATCGAGACGGATAAAACTCTCTAATTGAATTTTTATGTAAACTTTATAACCTTTGTAAAAATGGATTTTTTTAAACATTTCGTTTCAATACAAAATTCTTTAATCAGGAATTTAAACGGCGTCAATCCCTTCGCTTCAATACACAAAAACGTTCAAATTTTTAATGCAACTTTGTTTCGCATTTATCTCTTCAGGGTTAACGAATTAGAATTTACTTCCAACGCAAAAGTTGATCGCCCTAACTTGAACTTTCTTTAAGAAATTTTTTGTTCAAAACTATACTGGTGCTTTAAGGCTGATGTTCAAACAACCAATCTATTCGGAATAGTAGCTCCCGCGCAAGCACTGAAATAAGTTTAAACATTGCTTGCTGAAGCACCGCCTCTATCAGTGTTAGTAATGTTTATGCATTGGCTGAGTCTAATTTAAGATGCCTCACCTCATCGGAGGTGAAGCTATCCTAAATCAGAGAAGGCCGACCAGGTGGGGAACCTATCCTAAGGGATAACCAACCCAAAAATGTGCGCAAGCGGAGTCGGCTTCATTAAATTAGTCTCGGAGGCCTCAAAAGAATCTATAATGTGGATAGATAGATATCATTAAACTTTTATCATTGATTTAATTCAAGAATATAAGAACATTCGACAGCCTCCAAAGTTATAAAAGTTTAAAATCAAAAACACATCAGAGTCGACAACGACTCACGACCAAAATGAGACTACGGGCTACAATATCGGGCGACTACATACTTCGGTGGCGAACCATCTCCAAGCTCCTTGAAACTGAGCTATCCCAAACCTTTATAACAACCGTATCGCAATCTCAGCGCAAATTGCGGTATGGTTGTCTCGAGCTTCTTTTCAGCTATCTCCACCTACGGAATCTTTTCCCTTTTTGAGGTGTTGCGGCTTACTGCCTCTTTTGACTGTTTTCGAGTTTGTTCCGTGTTAGGAAATATTTCCGACGAATGCAACGCTTCTCCTAGCTAGCGTTGACGTTTACGACGATCTACAGGGTGGCCAAAAAAACCGCACTTTTGTGATTTTTCGAGCAATTTGTTGCCAAAAAAATTTTTTTAAAATTTTTTTCAAAATGACCCTGTGGGGGGTTTTTCTATGCGAGGAATCGTTTGCGCGCATTGAAAAATCTTCAAAA
>JAQGCP010002040.1:0-11105 GCA_034699885.1 Acrobeloides thornei | reverse complement strand
GATCGAACTTGCCCATTCAATGCGGGAGTTTGGCATTCTAGCCACCTGACTATGGGCTTACAAAAATTTTGGGAGCTCTCACTGGAATGGATTATATTATGAAAGATTTGAAGAAATTTTTAAAAAGTTAGAAAAAATTAAATGTTGAAATGAAAATTGAATAAATTTTTTTGTTTATACACATTATATAGTCGCTCTTGATGCCGTCATTATTTACACTTGTTTGTGATAAAAAAGAAATAGTTCAGTGCACGAGGCTCTTTCTTTTCAAACGAGCCACGAGTGCAATGACCTTTTGATCCTACTCCAGTGCACTTTAGAAAAGTTCAATGAACTAACAAACTATATATTTTTCAGAACAAAATATCCATATAGAATCAAAATTGCAAAATTGTTTACAAATGAATATTAGAGAGTGTGATTCAATACCAGTGTAAAACCCAAACGGTACAACGTGGCGGTTTTCTTTGCTAAAATTGGAGAAAATTTTAAATTTTAAAAACGAGTCATACCATTCGACTTCGTTCTACACGCCGAGACGAGTAGAACGAATACCATAACATGAGTTTTCCATCTCGAACTCATGGCCGAGTGGCTAAAGTGACAAATTTGCAGTTTATAGGCTAGGCTTCGAATCCCTCGTCGAATTTAATGTCGTCCAAATTCCATAAAAAAATTTTGCATATGTCTATCTTAGCCTCTAAGACAATTTACAATCTTTTTTAAAGTTTGAAATGACAAACGGAAAATGGGTTATTCGGAGACAACTCAATTCAACGGCACATATACCGAATATCGAAGTCGAAAGCTTCAATGACAGTCTGCATGAAGAAACGATTAATTCGAGAGGAGTGAAGCACATTTGGGCAAGTGTTGGGTCGACCCACCCCATGTCTCCGCTGGAGGGTCAAATTTCGGCAAACGTGTCGCTTTTGATAAAAAATATACAGCAGGAAACAAAAGGCGCCATTTATACTTCCGTCGCGTTGCGACGCGACAGTGCATTTTTGTGTCGTAACAAATTAAGAAAAACAAGATTTTTAATTACAAAATATACAATAAAATTCAAAAATTTTAACAATATATACACCGAATATAAACACGATTATCAACAACTATTTCATTTTTCTGATGCTTCAATCACAGAGTTTGACTCGCGTCTTTTCAGGGTAACAGGAACCTTTTTATTATCAATAGTAACGAAGTTCATCAGAACGCAGTTAAGTGGAGAAAAGAAGCAGTCTTTATTGTACCGGCTAGGGCGAAAAGATTCGTGACGACGTCTAAAAACATATTTTTGAATAAAACATTTTTTCTTACAAGGAACACATCAACTTGACTCCCCAAACTTTTTTTAAGCTAGCTAGTTTTATTTTTTATACAGTGAACGCTCAATAAGCGGGCCACCCTTTAAAGGGGGAGGTAAACTTTGCAGCAGCACTTCTAAAAAAAACTTTTTTTTTTAATTTTTGCAAAAATGACTTTTCTAGGGGTAATTTTATGCGAAAAATCGATTGCAAGCACTCTCGAAGCTTGAAAATGCTTCCTTGACCCTGATTCAGGGAAAAATTGAGTTTTTGAAGCAAAAAATGACAATTTTCGCTTTAGAAAATCGGAAAATTTCTCGTCGGAAGTTTTATCCCTGGTCATTGATTCCCTTGATCGCCAGTAGCTCCCAAACTTTTTCGCTCAACTGCTGAAACGGACTATAGCCATTAGGCCATGCGCCCCCAGCTTTTTGTTTCGCCTTAACACAGAGTTTATAGGGTCTATCACAAAAAAATTTCTAAAACTAACTTTGTTACAACTTCTCGTTTTGATCTTAATTTAATTCTTGACTCCACAAGTGGAAAACTTGTCACTCTTTCGTCTGCTACTAATAAGAAAATTATCATCACAACCAAACAAGACATTTTGCTATCTCGCATCTTCAGTTAATAGAAATTTTAGTATAAAAATCTATCGTATCAAAAGAATGTAAGAGTAAAATGTAAACGTAGAAATCTTCTTCAAATACAAAATTTTTTTCAAAAAAGGGATGTCAAAAACAAGAGAAATCTTAACTAAGCCGATATTCAAAATCAGGGTCTCTAGCTGACTTACAAACAAGCTTACACGGATGACAACTCACATGAATGAAACACGTGGTGGAAAAATATTCTTTTCACCTCGTGATCGCACATCCCGTATTAAGATGGATTAATTGCGTGTGAGTATCGAAAATCTTACTAAGAACGTCTAGAAAAGGGATGAGATGAATAAAGCTAAAATTTTCTAATTTTCTAATAGAAATAAAAATAAAATGCAAAAAATAAAAAATGAAAAGGAAAATAATTAGAGTTCGATCTAAAATAAGATTCTAACCTTTAATTTTAGCGTCAGCTACAGTAAACGCTTTTTGCAAAAATTCAAAAAAAATTTTTCGGAAGTGCTGCTGCAAAGTTTACCTCCCCCTTTAAAGGGTGGCCCGCTTATCGAGCGTTCAATGTATTGGGTTGTTCAAAAAGTTCATAGACTTTTATCATGAATTTTGGACCCGAAATTTTTTTCCTAAAATGATCTATATAGGGGTAATTTTATGCGTAGAATCGTATAAAAATTTTACTAAGGTCCACGCCTCCCATATTTATGTTATACTCTTTTATGACATCCCATACTCTAAATGCCGACTGTCCTATGGGATAAAATTTCATAGTCAATTTCCTCTTACGTAGGCTACATACAACTTTACTTCCGATTTTTTTGGATGATTAACGTTTAAATAAATGAAAAAAATTCTCGACTATTTTTACTCCACTTACATATGCATCTTTGTGATATATCAAAAATTCAACTTTTTTCGAAGCCTCACAAAACTTTTAAGAAATTTTTTTCCAAAATTTCTTTTTGCACTTTTGCAGGACCAACAGGGAATTTTCAAATATAAAAAATTATGTAAATCCGATTTATATTGAAGGAGATACAGCTTTCAAAATCTTGTCTCATATAGGAAACAACCGGCATTAAAGGGCTAAATTTGACGTAGGATTCGAACCTGAGTACGTACAAATCTTGGCACATTAACCACTCGGCCATGTTAATCGTTAGCGTCTTTATACAATACAGATCGGTCAAAAAGGCATTGCGAGACCTTTCAGGAATACCCACATCATGGCTCTATGAATAGGGGTTCCTGAGGAGATCGGTAGTACTGATAGTACCGGTACTACCAATACTACCAATACTATCGATACTATCGGTAGTATTGGTAGTACTGGTACTACCAGTACTACCGATCTCCTCAGGAACCCCTATTCATAGAGCCATGATGGGGGTATTCCTGAAAGGTCTCGCAATGCCCTTCAATAATAAACACTAATGGTCAGAACTTTTTGACCGACCTGTATGAGATTAGGCTTAGATTGGGCGGGGAATAGAACCCGCACCCTATGAGTTAATGCCGAGCGCGTTAGCCACTCGGCCACGAGAAAACTCTCCAAAACCCATGGTATGGTACTCGTTTTGAAGCGCTTGGCAAACTAAGTCGATTGAAGACATTCTTTTCTATTTTTTTACCCTTGCTTCCACCTTTTTCCTCTTTGGTGCGCCGTGTCAGGAATTTCGCCAAGACAATGGCTTACGAACCTTATCTGTACAAACATTAAAAATAGCCTCAACATCTTTTCGATTACAAACCACTGGAACTCGACAAAAATTGGACAGACCAACTTCGGAATTGTGCGAGACGTTGACAAAATCTAGCCAGCTTTGACACAAGGCAACCAGTTCCTCAAATAAGTTGTTTCATTTAATATGAAAAAAGTTTTTTTTACTTGTAGGCAGTAATATTTAGCTTCGGCTAATAGCTCTTGTACTTCAGTTTTACATTCTGGCAAGGGTACTGTTCCATCGCGGAGAAAGTTTAGAATTGTGCCAAAGTGTTTTCCACTTCGGTCGATGAGAACATAGCCGTCAGAGTCTCGGAGAACCTAAAAATCTAGTTCTTCTTCGTTTCAATATACCCAATTTTTCCCTGAATCAGGGGAGCATTTTAGCGGCTCAACAATACGCGCAATCGATTTATCGCATAAAAACCAACGGAGGAGACAAAGATTCAACGCAATGCTCAAAAGCAACTTATAAAACTTTCTAACGACCCCATATTATAGGCGGAAACAGGCTATAAAACTTTTTGCCCCTTAAAATCAAAAATTTTTTTGAAGATCAAAAGTTTTGTCCCTGTGGGGATCGAACCTGCGAGCCCAACATTGCTTAACTTGCCAGATCGGTCAATCAGCTTCTTTATCCACTGCGCTATGTTGCCGATTTTTTGTTGTTGTAAAACTCGCTATGTTTTCTATACATTATATATACCTCCATTCTCCCAGAAAACATCGCTCTTAACATCGAGTCGTATTTACACAACGTGTCCAGCGTGGTTTGAAACAGTGACCCTCCTACATTCAACTTTACATAACGTGACATATTCGTTGAAAGGTTCACGGATTTTAGACCCGAAGTTAGTCCATCCATCCTAATTTGTTATATAATAAAAAACTATTTAAAAAAGTTAAGATAACTATGGTTTTCACCATTTTTAAATTAAAAAATTTACAGCCCCAAAAAACTGCATTTTTTGCGATTTGGTGCAATTTTTTCAAACATTTTCAAGTTTTTTAATTTTTACCAAAATAACCCTATAGGAAATTTTCTATGCGCAAAATCTATTGTGCACATTGACGGACTTTGAAACGATTCTCTGTATTAGTTTATTTTCGTTTCAATACACACATCTTTTTCCTGAATCAGAGTCAAGGAAGTTTTTTTAAGACTCGACAATGCGCACCATCGATAGAAAAACCCCCTATCGGGTTATTTTGGTGATAATTAAAAGACTTGAAAAATCATGCACAAATCGCAAAATTGCCTCTTTTTTGGGTAACCTGTAAAAAATTTAATATTAAAAGAACCATTTTTATAACACAGATATAGGAATTTCTCACCAAGATAAAAAATCATCAACCTTGGTGTAGTGATAAGTTTCTCACTTTGTGCTCAATTGGTCGAGGGTTCGATCCCGTCAGGGCAAAAATGTTATTTAAAAAATTAGAGAGCTACTTTAATCAATTTTGTGGAGTTTCCTTTAATTTTTTTAAATCGGTCAAATAAAATTTCCGCACCAGCGAAAACGAACTCTCGAACGTTTGAGTGCAAAGTAAGACGCTTGCCACTTCATCATGGGTGATAACTTTTCACTTTTGATGGGAAATGCCCTCGGATTAAAATCAACAATACATTTAATTATGATAAACAAAAACAAATGTTATTAAATAATTATTAAAATATCGTCTGTTGAGACAAAACAATTTGGTTCAGCGAAAAACTTGCAGATATAATATAAGCATAGAGATGAAAGCAAATTTTGGAGCTACTACACAATAGAGGGGCCACCCATGTGAAAAAATTTTCAAATTTTTTTCTGGAAATGACCTCTCTAGGGGTAACAACATGAGGGGAATCTGAATTTGACATTTTTAAAGCGAAAAACGCTTCCCTGATTGAGGGAAGTCCTGTGTATTAAAGCGAAAAGTCACAAAAATTGCATTTTTGCAACTTTTAGCTTCAATTCACAGGTCTTAATCAGGGAAGCGTTTTTCGCTTCAAACATGTCAAATTCAGATTCCCCGCATGTTTTTACCCCTGAGGGGTCGTTTCCAGAAAAAAATTTTGAAACTTTTTTCACGTGGGTGGCTCCCTTTTTTGGGCGAGAGAAAAAATAAATAAATGAAAAATTCGAAGCAAATAGCAAACTCGAAGCGATGTCTTTGATAAAATGAAAAAATAGAGACCTTGCAAAAAACCCATTTTCGACACTATTTTTGACAAAATTTGTTGGCAAGGATGACCAAAATATTGGTTACCCATTTTTTCGCATATTTCTACAAAAAAAACAGTGCCAACCTTCTAAATTTATGTAGAATTTTTTAATGAGCAAACAATTCAAATAAAACAAACAATAACAAAAAAATATCACTAAAAATACGGTCGATTTTAGCTTAAAAAGACTTTGAACAAAATGGCGAAGTGGTAAAATTGCAACTTTTCAAACAAAGGGTTCCTGGTTCGGCTCCCATCTGATGATATAATGTTTTTACCACTGCGCCATGAGACTTATGTTTTGCATAATTTTTTTAAATACAAATTTTACCAATCATACGCTAAAATAGACTTTCATTTTATAGTCCGTTTATGCGTCAGATTCTATTTTTTGCAAGCCCATAGTCAAGTGGTTAGGATATCAGATGCAGTTATTATGGGCGGGATCGAACCCGACCCTACATGCAAGCGTCTGATGCTCTAACCACTTGACATGGACTTCAAAAATTACAAATCTGCAGCGGAAACTGACTATAAAAGTTTTTAATAATTTAAAATCGAAAGATTTTTGGCTGTTAAAGGCTTCTTTTTTTGAATCTCTGTATTTTTTAAAGGAGATTTGATTTAATCAGCACGACGACGACGTGGTCGAGATTTGGGAGACTTTTCGCTGGTTTCATCAACCTCTGGCTCGGCCTAAAAATTGTTTGGTACTAGCTTCTAATAGCGATCGCAAATGACAGGGGTCTGGATCCGAAAAAATTTTCGGATTTTAACCGGAAAGCATCGTTTACCTTGTTTTTCTATGTGAGGAATCGATTGTGCGCATTCCCGAGGCGTGAAAATGCTTCCTTTATCCAGATTTTTCCGGTAAAGTTTTTTTCGATTTTCGTCTCAATATGCCAACTTCCCGGCTCTCAAGCCTGGTAAGGAAAGCATTTTTACGCCACAGGAATGCGCACAATCGATTCCTCGCATAAAAACGGGGTAAATGACGCTTTTCCAATTAAAATCTGAAAAAATTTTCGGATCCAAACCCCTGTCATTTGTGGTTGCTATTAGAAACTAGTAGCATTTTTTATTCAAGTGAAATTTAAAAAAAATATCAGACCTCATCGTCTTCGAGATCATCTTGGGTAACGGCAGGTTTTTGTGCGCGACCACGGCTGTCCGAACGAGAGCGGCTTTCAGAAGAACGGGAAGAGCGTCGTGGTGGTGTTTTCTCTGGGCTTTCGGTTACAGACCGAGATGGTTCTTGGGAAGGCTCGGGTTGTTCTTCCTGGTCGATTTCCTGAAATTTTTGCATAAAAATTGAATTACGTCATAAAAACTAGAACTTTTTTAAATCGTATTAAACAATTTTGTAGTTGATATGAGTTACAATTTTTTGTTAATAATCCCATTTTTGTGAACGAATTTTTTGTCATTTTTAACAAAACTAATAGTTTGAGCTCAGTGTGTGCAGTTTTTAGGCTTGAAAGGCTGGAGACACCGTGCCCCTCAGACACTTACAAGCCAAGGCTCACATTCCAGCCAATTTCAGTACCCCTGCACAATTCATCATTGCTCAATTAGAGAAATAGTAAAGGCTTGTTCAAATTTTTTTTGGAGTCGGATTAAAACTCCGAGACGTGAAATTCAGGGAATTTAAATTGGGCAAAAGTTTCTGGACCTGATCGGGACTCGAACCCTGGACCTCCTGGCTATTGTCCAAGTGCACTACCATTGTGCTACCGAGACCTATAACTAATGCCCGTTAATTTGTAAATACTTGGCGGTGTATTTTCCACTACTCACACTGCGATTAACATTTGTGTTAATATGTCTTGTACCGTTAATCAGTCGGATGGCACACAGGTGTTAACCACAGTGTGAGTAGTGGAAAATACACTGTCAAGTATTCACCAGAAAATGGGCATCAGTTGGAGGTCTCGGTAGCACAAATGTAGTGCAATGTAGAGAATATCATTTATACCTCAATCTCCTCCACTTCTTCATCATCTTGTGTTTCAGTATCCGTCTTCTTTGGATGGTGCTTGGCCGTAGATTTTTTACCAAAGAAGATAACTCCGATAATAATACAAGGAATCAATACAGAAAACACATAGACTATCCAGAGCCATGGTTTTTCTTCAGCTGCTGCAATAAGATCATTGAAGAACCCTTTAGACGGATTCGTCGCAGTGCTATACTTGGCTTCTTGGTCAACTTTGATGTTGAAAGTTTCGCTGGCAAATTTTCTGGACGTCGTGATGTCGTCGGTGATAATCTAAAAATGAAGATTAGTTATCAAATTTTATGTTGGGTGATAAAAATTTTTGTGTTATTGACTCGAAAGCCCTGAAAATCAGGGTTATTGTTTTAATTAAAATAATCTAAAAATGAAGTTCTGGTTGTCGAATTTTGTGTTTGGGTGATAAAATTTTTCAAATTTTTTGTGCTATTGACACGAAAACCCTGAAAATCAGGGTTATTGTTTTTATAACTTACAATATTGTCAAAAACAATTTGAGGGCTCATTGTCCACAACTCGAAGCCAATGGCATCGAAATGAGCTAATTGTTTATATGGCTCTGGCTCGAAATAGTGTGGGTTCTCGATGAGTCTCGCCGACCATTTTCCTTTGTAAGCTGGATTCTTGATTTTTGGGCGAATCCATTTGCCTTTATAAAGTGGATTCTGCTTCACTGGCCTCTTCCACGTTCCGCATCCAGAAACCCCTTCGCATTTCGGGTTTGAAATTTTATTCGCTTCCCATTCACCATCCATCTCATCATCCCAATCCTCTGGTTTTTTCGCATTTGGATCTGGGATCAAGGCCTCTTCCTCTTCTAGCCAATCATCTGGCTTTTGAGCCTCTTCATCTAGAATCTCCTTCGGTTGACTCTCATCCCAGTCCTCTGGCTTGGTGGCTTCCACATCGTCGATCATTTCCCTATCGTCCCAATCATCGGGTTTCTTGTCTTCTGGGTCGACGATTTCTTTGGGTGGGGTGATTGGTGGGTCGAGGTCCTGAAAAATAAAATAAAGGTAAAATTTTTCGGATATGAGCTAGTTTACAGTTAGCAGACTTCCGGAAATTATTTCAACGTTGTCCACAAGAACTTGGAAGCGATCCTCTGGATGTACGATCAAAGTGTATAAATGCGTTTTCTTGTCTTCAAAGTAGCCAGACACGGGTTTAGATGGCTGCTTTGCATGGTGTTCCTGAAAAATTTAGATTTTCGTTTTAATGTATATTAAGGATACGTTTTTAGTCAGATAAAAGTGCCCATAATTTGTAAATATTCGGAAAATTCAAGAAAAATGGAGCATTTTTTGTTTTTACATCATGTTCTGAATCGTTGTAATTTTCGAGATAATTGCGTTTGAAAATTTGAATTTGTCGACATGTTTTCGTTGTAATACATAAACTTTTTAAAATTTTTGCGGAAAAATCGATTTTTGCATCATTTTTTAATGGCAAATTTTTTCCAACTAGATGGTCCTTTAAAAACGGCAATTTGTAAGCTGAAAATTGTCGGAAAATGAAACAATTTTGCTGAAAAAATTGAAAATTTTTGTGTATGTTACTTCTATCATACTTTACCGGATATAGCTAAAACCTTACACTAATTGTTCCATTTTTCGGATTCTTGTGTTTGAAAATCAAGTGCACTTTACTCGTCATTCCGCACTTATCCGGCCCAAACATGATTGTATATGGGGTCTTATCACTAAATTCCGAAATTTTCTTCCTCTCGGGATCAACTGTCAACAGTTTAAGGTAGCCTCCACCACATTCTTGTCCTTCTTCATATTTTACTTCATACCTGAATTTTTTTAATCTTAAAATTTTTTGGTTTCGACTTACTGGACCACCAAAGGCTTGCCATCAAATTTAAAAGGTTTATTCAAATTTGCAGCGATGGCATGATGTCTAGCTTTCGTTTTCACAACTAGTCCATAATCTCCATCAATAACAATATGGCTAGGGGACTCGATGGACCATTCGCCTAAAAAATAAGGGATGGGTAATTTTTGTTGTTGGGATGGGAAGAGGATGTAAAAACCGAAAAAATAGGGGGGGAGAAAGAGGGAGGACGTAAGAACCGATAAAAAACCCAAATAAATTTTTTTCGATTTTTTCTCAAAAACAGTATTTTTTTTCCATTGTTTCGAACATTTTTACGTTTGTTGAAAATTTTTTTGTGATAACTATCCTCAATCGGCCCTTCCCCTTTAAGGTGGAAAATTTTTTGGGGGGTATTTTTGTGAAAAAATAATACCCTACCATTAAATTTAGCTATCGCCTGATCAACATCATCTTTTTTGGCTGTTGATTTAAACCATTTCTTTCCAATAGCTTTGGTATCCTCAAACCAATCAAGAAAATAGGTATCCTTTTCATTGATGGTAGGTTTTTGGAAAGGAGGTGCAACATAAGCTTCTTTAGGTCCTTCTTCTTCATGATCAGTTTCGTCGGTATCAAAAACTCTTTCATCGTTTTCTTCGACAAAGCCCTCGTTTTCAAATTCGTCGTCATCGGCGGCTTTGATAGTAGAAGAAAATAAAAGTACTGATAGAAGGGTTATAATAAGAAACTTTTTCAATCTCATTTTGGAGGCTAAAATTCAATGGTAAATTTTTTTGTCTCCTCTATCACTAAATCCTGGATACGGACCGCTTGTCACCCATACATATCCAGTAAGGGGAGACGGTCCCCTCCCCCATCACCCACCTACAGGAAATTTTTAAAATTTTGAGAAAAATCATAAGAGGGGACCAAGGTAATTTTGACACACAATTTAAAAAAATCTCATCCATCCACCCACGCACACGAAATATATCATAAAAATTATCCATCCACCCTCCCGGGCCGGTGTCCTCCCCCTACTGATAGACTCGGAATGAAAAAATGAAAATCAGAAAAAATGCCCAAAAATCAGATTTTCTGCCAAAAATTAGAAAATTTCTGATCAATCAGACCCATTTCGAGCCCTGCTTTATTGGATATGTATGTTGTCACCGACATCAAATATGCAAATTTTGGGCATGATATAATTTGTTCATGTTGACAAAGGTAAAAAATTTGACATCGTGTTACAAAATTATTACCTTTGTCACCACGAACAAATTATAATAACAAAATTCGCATATTTGAGGTTGGTGTTACTTTTTATAACTTTGAAAATCACGAAGTAGAGTCAAAATAGTAAATTTTAACTGTCGCAAATGCAGAGGAAACAGTGCATTTTAAAATGAGACAT
>JAQGCP010002039.1:0-11106 GCA_034699885.1 Acrobeloides thornei | reverse complement strand
GATGAATTCCCTATACGGTTTTATAAAATAACAGATGCAAATGTATTCCAAAAAGGCGTGTGAGCTAGTTAGTATAAGACAAAATATTGCTATCATAGATCCGTTTTCATAGGGGACAAGTATCATTACTAGTAAAGTTATAGAGGGAAATAAAAGGCATGCAGAACCCAGGCCAAATTGGGCGGTTATTGTTTTGAAAAACATTATATGCAGCCTTTTCATTTTCATTACTTTAGTCTTTTTAATGCTGCTAAAAATAAGGATATTAGTTAAGGTTATTATAAATTGAGTTGGTGTCATACTCCGGACTTGTGGGTATCCTAGGAATTACTGTATGTATGTGAGCCCTGATTGTAAGAGAGAATTGATTAATAAGCCATTTATTGAGTACACATACTAACAGACTAACAATTGCACCAAGAGAGAGAGAGAGAGAGAAGCTAGCGGCAGCTTAACAGTTGTCATAGGCATAATACACAAGTACAAATGCCAAGGGGCTATATTGGTATTCGACATCTTTACCCCCTCCAAATCCCAGCCTCAGACAATTTTACGTTAACCCAGGCTCGTCCAGAACTCAATTTTGAAGGGGCACAAAGATGAAAATTCTTATTTTTCTTAAGAAAATTTTCAATATTTTATAATTTTTTCTTTATACTTTTTTGCTAAGAAATTTCAGGTCGGGAGAGGGTGAACGTGCCGCGGGTGTCACCTTGCCTATGGTCCTGAATTAATTCCATCCTTCTGGCGTCAGGTGATGATCTACCCATTTCATTTTAACTCGCAACTATCCAAACGATCTGTCCATTTAACCTTGGACTTTTTATCCAACCTGTTTATGCTTACGGCGCATTTATTCAATCAGTTCGCAATCTTATGAAACATTTAGATTTTTTCTTTTTTAAGCGAATTTGAATCAAAGATAGGTGTTTTTTGCCAGCAATGATCAAAATGTTGCTTTCTAATTTAAGTATGCTCCCGTGGAAGTCGACAATACATCGCGCCTGCCAATTGACCCAGTAGATCGCCCCAAAGTTGGCCGCGCGAATCTGTTTAAGCGTCGTCATGGAAGCAGGCATGGATTCTATAAGATCGGCATAAAAAGTGGTGTCTTTCCGCAGCGATTCACGTGAAACCAGCTCGAATCATGCGAAAATGACTTCATCTCGTTGGAAGACGTGTTAGATTTGGGAACTTCGTTCAGAAAAACGCAAAAAATTTTGGGACGATCCCTAGAGCGCCGAAGGCGCTCGGTCTCCCGGTTCTATTCTTTAATAGGAAGCCCTACAAGCGACCCACCATTATGTTGCTCTTGATCTAAAAAAAATTCTAGAGCAAAAATTAAATTGCTATCTTTTATCTGTTTAACGCATCCCCGAAGGGCATGCGTTAAACTTGCTTAAAAATAAGAATCCATGGCCCCCTGTCTCCCATTGGTTCCGCTACTTGGGGAGGAACCAGGGGTTCCCCCCCCCCAAGTCTATTCCTTTATGAAATTTTGGTATCCAGCATTTTCTTTTTTCTATTACCTTAGAAATTTCCATACATACACCACATGTAATAAAAAAGCAGAACAAATAGCATAGCTAAAATTTATTAGCCAACTATAGATAATTCCCTTAGCTATAGGGAATTCTAAATGTTTTCCAAATGGAGAAATGGATATGGTATTATTGTCTGAGAAAAATATCAGACTATGATTTTTGACAAAGATTTCCGCATCAGAAATGTTGTAATTTATGGAAAGTTCTGAAGCAATTTTGCTCGGTGCTACTCGGACAAATATTGAGGGTAGCACCAAAATTATATAATAAAGTATATGGCCAACAAAGAAGTTCAAAGGTACGAGCCGAGATTTGTTGACAAAGTCTTGGATTCTACCAGGAAAGACCTAAAGATAGGAGCGTATTATGTTTTTTATGTTGTTTTTCTAAAAAATTTGGGTAAAATCATAAATGATCAACCATCGGAGCTTCGGTTCGTAAAATTTTCTCGAAATCATTTTTCGAAACTAACAAGGAAGTTATTGAAGTGTCAGTCTGGCATTTTCCAGAACTTCAAAAATGTGTTCAACATAGTAAAAAACAGTGAATTATGATAAAACAACAGCCCACCGCGGGCATGGTAGAAATATAGTAAATTTTATCCAAAAATGGTTGTTTCCATTGAAATAAAAGGGGTCCAAAAACACCTTTATTTGATCTCTTTCATTGAAATTTCGACATTTTCCACCGTTTTTGGAGAACATTTTCTGATAGTTTTTGGAAAAAAGTTGAAAATTTTTTGAAATTTTTTTGCTATTTTTACAATTTTTCGTCCTATCAAAATTCGGTGATCTTTAATTCAGATTTTTCTCTTCTTCCTTCTCCTTAGCCAATCTTTCTCTCTACTCCACTGTACTAGGTAGCCTTCTCCCCCCTCTCCCAAATGATAAGCCTACGGGTATTTGGATTTGAGGGGCTTTTGAGCTTCTTTTTTCCTCTAATTTTACCTGAACATATCGATAGAAAACTGCCATCGACAAAGCCAATGTATAATGAGCGACGGTGGCAATATAAATTGAAAACAACGTATACCCAGCGGCTGGACCGTATCCTTGAAAGAAATTTTCAACAGCTATTGCTGGTATTGGAAACAACGGTGTGGGTTTCCCAAGCCAAGAGATCAATTCAAACGCATAACTTGCAGCAACTGTATACATCATATAATATTTGTAAATACCCATAGTGGAAGACTTTTTCAACATGCAAAAGAGGACAACAAAAAGCAAAACTGTGCTCAAAGTAAAAGCAATATAATTATAACACGAATAAAATTTGTTTAGAGGTGAATCAAAGGACAACATTAAGAATAAATTAGGCAACAATCAATTTCATACAAGAGAGCACCCTTCACACCGATCTATTTTATACTAAATGTTTAATAAGTTGTTATCGGATGTAAATCATCTGTTATATTGTATGTAAAGCAATTTCTATAAGAAATTGCTTTTGACGCAGTTAAAGCAAATTACAGAGCGAGTCTAAAGTTCCGGAATACTTTTTATTTCGATATAAAAAGTTGAATCTTTACCTGAAAATCATTCGTCTAGGGGTCATCGATTGCGCGCATTTTTGAATCATAAAATTTTTTATCTGAACCTGATTCAGGCAATTTTCTCTCGCATCACAAACTTCCATGCTTCAGGGTCTGGGAATCTTGACCCTTATTCAGTGTATGCATGGGCTTATTGATGAAAATGCTTTAATCAGTGTCGGGAAAGAGTTTTTCTTGTTTCGGCAATGCGCGCAATCGATTCTCGCATAAAATTACGTCAGGAAAACGATTTTTCTATAATAGCTTCCCTGACGCTGAAGCATAGAAGTTTGTGATATATTGAAGAGAAAATTACCTGAATCAGGTTCAGATAAAATTTTTGTATGATTCGTAAATGCGCGCAATCGATTCTCCGCATAAAATTATCCCTAGACGAATGATTTTTAAGTAAAGATTGAACTAATTATATCGAAATAAAAAGTGTTCCGGAATTTTAGACGCACCCTGTACATCTAATTACACACCGATAAATTCTTGCAAACAACATTCTATCTTACCAAAATATCTCAGCTTGGACTTTGCTCTTTTTAATTAGAAAATTAGATTTTATGAGCAAAAATCAGAAAAAAATCATAAATGCAAAAAAATTTAATTCAAATTCAGATTTTCGTTTCAATACTGAAACCATTTAAAAACGATTTAAATACAAAGTGTTTCAGCTAAGTGTGTACACCGATGATTTGGCATTATCTCTGGAATCCTTCGATGCAGTTTTTTTAAAAGTGACAGGCTAAATGTGCATCAAGCGAGTTGACTTTTGCCAAAAAATAAAAGTTCCTAATATTTTATTTTTACCTTACAATATTGATTTTATAATATTTTTCGTCTGCTTGGGTGGGTGGATGAAATTGTTTCAAGATTTTGTTAAAATTACTTTGATCCTCCCTTTTGATTTTTTTCTCAAAATTTTAAAAATTTCCAGTGGGTGGATGATGGGGGGACCGTCGCCCTACTGGATATGAATGATCTACATATTTATGCGGAGAACACGATGACGCATTATTTTCCATGAAGATATAAAAAATGACTTTTGGGTACGGGATCGAAGTATGCCCAACAACTTCCTGCTAAAATTAGAAAAAAATCGATTTTGCATATCTAAAAAGTCCCTTGCGAGTTAATTGACAAAATTTGTTTAAATTTTGACCCTTGCCTGCACATATTTTCCTCTTTGGTGCGCCGTGCACCATGTACTAAGAAACCACACTAATAAAATATTTATCAAAAAAAATTTTATATAAACTTCAAGGGAAAATTTATATATTCCACAATAAAATAAGTAATGTAAAAAAGAGTATAAATCAGTGACGTGCAAGTACCGTTAGAATCAAAAGATCGACAAAACATTACAAACCTGATTATGCAAACGCAGCAAAGCATTACAAAACTCGGAAAACTATCTCATAAAAATTATGGTTGAAAAAAATCTTAATATTTGATTATGGAAACAGTTGCTCTTCTTTTTGCTGTTAGATTATTAAACATAGATGCATTGCCTGGTGTTAATGCGATACCTCCTAAATTTATTAATTTCATTTTTTCTGGAGGTGGTATTGTAAATGTCGGGAAGGATTAGAGTCTGAATGACACATTGACTCCCATACTCAAAATCGACAGATGCTCAAGGATATGGGTGGTGGGATGCGGTTAGAGGTATGCAGGACTGAGACCAAGCATGGTCTAGTTCAAGTCGGCCGCAGTCATCTTCACCTGTCCTCAAGCCGCTTAATTTGCTGAGCCTTGCCAGACCGACTTATGCCCGGTTTGACCAGGCCTGGCTCTTCGCGGAACGCCAAAAAAAGTGATAGAATAATCCAGGCTGACTGAGGTCAGGTCGGCCTAGATAGGCCTGGCATATGCACGCTATTAGATGCGGCACAACCATTTCCCATTTTAAATAATACTCACCCATTTTAGGCTCGTCATTCTCTTCCCTCACTTGATTTTGCCGACAAGTAATTTTTAAATAAAACTTTTTCGCATTCGAGCAGATGAATTCCCTATACGGCTTTATAAAATAACAAATGCAAATATATTCCAAAAAGGCGTGTGAGCCAGTTAGTATAAAACAAAATATTGTTATCATAGATCCGTTTTCATCGGGGAAAAGTATCATTACTAGTAAAGTTATAGAGGGAAATAAAAGGCATATAATACTCAGGCCAGCTTGAGCGGTTATCGTTTTGAAAAACATTATATGCAGCTTTTTCATTTTCATTACTTTGGACTTTTTAATGCTGCTAAAAAATGGTATTAGTTAAGGATGGTTAAAATTTTAGTTGAAAATAGGCATCTTAGTCCCTCCAGGCATTTTCAATTAACTCCACTCCAGGGGGCGAAAAGGTGCCATATCCACCATCACCCAGGGAGGCAGTATCCAAATCACCTATCACCGGCATCACCCACTGAGTGGTGATTAGATTATACCACCCAGTGGGTGATGGATGATTTGGGTGATCACCCATTGATGATTTTGGGTCATGGATGATTTTGCACCCAAAATCACAATGGGTGATGGGTGCCAATCACTCAAAATCATCCATCACCCATGACCCAAAATCATCCAATGGGCGATCACCCATCATCCATGGGTGACATCACCTCAGGGTGATTGTGGATGATGCCACCCACTGACACCCATTTTGTATAGAAAGTATTTTTTCTGAATTTTTTTATCAAAAAGTTTGAATGGGGACCCCCCCCCCATAATACCCCCTATTAGGGGGGGGGGGAAGTAGACACCAAAATCAAAATCCATGGGAAACACCATAACTGGAAAATGGTCGTTGATTACATAATATATGAATGGTCCCTTATCGCTACCTCGATCTATTGGGGGGGGGGGGTATCTCCTTATGCAATTTTGGTCCTGCTATCAAATCTTTTTTCTATTACCTTAAAAATTTCCGTATATATACCACATGTAATATTAAAGTAAAACAAGTAGTATAGCTCATATTTACTAGCGAAAAATAGACACCTCCCTTATATATAGGAAATTCAATACGTTTACCAAATAGAGAAATGTTTATGGTATTATTGTCTGAGAAAAATACCAGACTTTGATTTTTGACAAAGATTTCCGCATCAGAAATGTTGTAATTCGTGGATAGTTCTAAAGCAATTTCGTTCGGAGATATTCGCATAAATATTGTGGGCAGAACCAAAATTATGTAATACAATATATGACATGAAAAGAAGATTAAATGCATAAGTCGAGAGTTGTTGACAAATTCTTGGATTTTGCCAGGAAAGACCTAATTTTTGAAATATTGTCAAAAAAATTGATATTCATTTTTCTAGAGGCCAAAAATTAGCCCCCCCCCCATCCATTGAGGTCCGAATATCATCGAAACAGTTCCAGGAATAAGAGCAGTCCACCGGCTCTTGTGGGCACGCTTTAGAAAGGAATTTAAAAAAAATTCTTGATCGAGATCGGGCCTTGATCTGCACCCCCTTTCCTTTAATGCACTGACACTCTCATTCTGAAACTATGCACAGGCTCCAGATGGCCGAGTGGTAAGGAAAATAAAAAATAGCCCCCAAATGCCGCAAAGACATGGCCCTTGGTGTCGAGATCAAAAGGTCTTAGGCTCGTTTATTTCTTTGTTTTTATGGGTGTAGGACTTTTGCGCCCTCATATATGTGCACCTGAAATTTGCACTTTCACATTAGCGCCCCGACATTTGCGCTCTATAATTGTGCAACGACATATGCACGCTAATAATTGTGCCTCGACATTTGTGCCTCCGACACCCCACTTGTAAAATATCTTTCAAAAAAGGTCGAAAATTTTAAAAACGAAAAAGGGAGCACAAGTCGAGTGCGCAAATGTTGGGTTCAAATGTCGGGGTGCAATTATAGAGCGCAAATATCGGGGGCACAAATGTCAAGGCGCAAAAATCGGGTCACAAAAGTCGGATGCGCAAGTGTTGTTGTGCATATGTGAGAGCGCAGAAGTCCCCCAGCGGTTTTACCTGAACATAGCGATAGAAAATTGCCATCGATAAAGCCAATGCATAATGAATGACGGTGGCAGTAAAAAGTGAAAACCATGTATACCCAGCAGATGGTCCGAATGCTTGAAAGAAATTTTCAACTGCTATAGCATGTATCGGATACAATAGTATGGGTTTCCCAACCCAACAGATCAAGTCAAACGCATAGCTCGCAACAACTGTATACATCATATAATATTTGTAAATACCCATAGTGGAGGACTTTTTCATCATGCAAAAGAGGACAATGAAAAGCAAAACTGTGCTCAAAATAAAAGTAATATAATTATAGATGGAATAAAATTTGGTTAGAGGCGAATCAAATGATACCATTGATTAACAAGTTAGGTAAAAATTTATTCTAAAAGAGTGCGCCTTTCATTTCGTTCTTTTTACAGGGTGGCTAAAAAAAGTGGATTTTTGCGATTTTTCGACCAAATTTGCGCCAAAAAATTTTTTTTATTTTTCTAAAATAACCCTATGGGGGTTTTTCTATGCGAGGAATCGATTGCACACATTGAAAAATCTTGAAAACTCTTCCCTGACCCCAAATCAGCCAAAAAACCGGATTTTTGCAATTTTTATGGTTTTTTGGAGTCAGGGAAGAGTTTTCAAGATTTGTCAATGTGTGCAATCGATTCCTCGAATAGAAAAATCCACATAGGGTTATTTTAGAGAAAAAATTTTTTGGCGAAAATTTGATCGAAAAATCGCAAAAATTTACTTTTTTTAGCCACCCTGTATATTAAAAGTTAAATAAGTTATTATCGGGTTATATTGTTTGTAGTAAAGTAACTTCTGTAGAATTAACTTTTTGTCCAGTTACATACACGTCGTAACTATAGAAACACCTCAAATTTTTAGTATTACACCTGTTTTTACCGATAAATTCTTGTAACCAATATTCTAGGCCAAAGATTTTAGAAGCAAACGTCATAAGACAAAAATAAGGTTATTTTTGCTCAATTTCTTTATAACAAAGATCTGATTCAAATTTATTGGGAAAGGGATTTAGTCATACATGTGAAGGGAAGGGGACTGGAGTCAAAATACGAATTGAATTTCTATTTTTAAGTGTTTTTCCTATCAAAAATAAGAAATAGGCCCCTATTTTTCCTTTAAAATTTTTGTAATATGACGAATTGGGGGCAGTCTCTCCTTGCTAATGTATGGATTTAGTCGTCATATACCCGTAGATTTTTTACCAAGGGACCCTCACAACTTGTGAAATGGCTTTTTTCCAAAACTTGTCCTAAATTAATAGGTACGGTGAGTATATAAAAACGCGCATGGTCCGGCGTACTAACAGAATGTCTTGGGCGCGTTAATTTGAAACAAGTTTTGAAAAAAGCGATTTCGCAAGTTGTGAGGGTCCCTTGTAAGTAGACAAATAATTGTTATCTTGAAATGGAGATTGGAGATTATAATCCGACCACTAAGTTTAATTAAAAGGTTAAGTAATTTTTAGCTACTGTAAAAAGAAGAGACAAGAAAGTCTTTGGAAGACTCAAGTGATCGTTATCTTTTTTAATTAGCCGACATTTAACGTAGCTTGCACGGCGTCCAAAATGCCGAAAAAGTGCAGGCAAGCATTATTAAAAAAATTTCGCCAATCGACTCAGCTTACTGAGCGCTTCAAAACGAGTACCACATCATAGGGTTTTGGGATTTGAACTATGGCCGATTGGCTAACATGCTCGGCCTTCATTCATAGGGCGCGGGATACTGTAAAAGTCCCTTGGGAGTTGATTGACGAAATTTGTTTAAATTTTGACCCTTGCCTGCACATATTTTCCTCTTTAGTGCGCCGTGCACCATGTACTAAGAAACCACAGTAATAAAATATTTATCAAAAAAATTTATATATAAACTTCAAGAGCAAATTTATACATTCCACATTAAAATAAGTAATGTAAAAAAGAGTATAAATCAGTGAGTACCGTTAGAATCAAAAGATCGACAAAACATTACAAACCTGATTAAGGAAAAGCTAAAAGCATTACAAAACTCGGAAACTATCTCATAAAAATTATGGTTCAAAAATCTTAACATTTGATTATGGAAACAGTTGGTCTTCTTGTTGCCATTTGTTGTTTTAACACAGATGCTGGTGCTAGTGATAATGCGATACCTCCTAAATTTCATAAATTCATTTGTTTTAAATAATACTCACCCATTGTAGGCTCGACATTCTCTTCCCTCACTTGATTTTGCCGAGAAGTAACTTTTAAATAGAACTTTTTCGCATTCGAGCAGATGAATTCCCTATACGGTTTTATAAAATAACAGATGCAAATGTATTCCAAAAAGGCGTGTGAGCTAGTTAGTATAATACAAAATATTGCTATCATAGATCCGTTTTCGTATGGGATAAATATCAATAAGAATATAGTTATAGGGGGAAATAAAAGGCATACAAAAGCCAGGCCAACTTGAGCGGTTATCGTTTTGAAAAACATTATATGCAGCTTTCTCATTTTCATTACTTTGGACTTTTTAATGCTGCTAAAAAATGATATTAGTTAAGGATGTTTAAAAATTTGGTTGGGAATAGCATCTTAGCTCCTCCAGACATTTTCAATTAACTTCAGGGAGCGAAAAGGTGCCATCACCCAGGGCGGCATCACCCACTGGGTGGTGATTAGGTCATTGGGTGATACTACCTAGTGGGTGGTACCACCCATGGATGATGGATGATTTGGGTGATCACCCATTGTATGATTTTGGGTGATGGATGATTTTGCACCCAAAATCATCCAATGGGCGATCACCCATCACCCCAGGGTGATTGTGGGTGATGCCACCAACTGAGTGGGTGAATGTGGGGTGTTATCACCCTTTTTTTCGCCCCTGCTTCGCTTCTCTTAAAGTTAACTCATATCAGGCGCTATATGATGACCTATCCCATTCCCTTTAACTTACCGCTACCTCGGTCTATTAGGAGGGGGGGGGGGGTATCTCCTTATGCAATTTTGGTTCTCCTATCAAATCTTTTTTCTATTACCTTAAAAATTTCCATACATACACCACATGTAATAACGAAGTAAAACAAGCAGCATAGCTAAAATTTATTATCCAACCATAGATAACTCCTCTATCTATAGGGAATTCTATACGTTTACCAAATGGAGAAATGTTTATGGTATTGTTGTCTGAGAAAAAGATCAGACTATGATTTTTGACAAAGATTTCCGCATCAGAAATGTTGTAATTCGTGGATAGTTCTGAAGCAATTTCGTTCGGAGATATTCGTATAAATATTGTGGGCAGAACCAAAATGATGTAATACAATACATGACCCATAAAGAAGATTAAATGCACAAGTCGAGATTTGTTGACAAATTCTTGAATTCTACCAGGAAAGACCTAAAGTTTTGACATATTGTTAAAAAATTGATATCCATTTTTTCTAGAGATCAAAAAACGCCTCGACATTTGCGCCCCGATATTTGCACCCAACATATGCGCGCTAATAATTGCGCCAGGAATTTGCGTACCCGATTTGTAAAATATCTTTCAAAAAAGATCGAAAATTTTAAAAACGGAAAAGGGCGGGTGCGCAAATGTTGGGACGCAATTATTAGCGCGCAAATGTCGGGGCGCAAAAATCGATGCTCAAAAGTCAGGTGCGCAAGTGTCGTTGTGCATATATGAGAGCGCAATAGTCTCCCACCCATTTTTACTTGAACATAGCGATAGAAAATTGCCATCGACAAAGCCAATGTGTAATGAGCAACGGTGGCAATATGAATTGAAAACCATGTATACCCAGCGGCTGGACCGTATCCTCGAAAGAAATTTCCAACAGCTATTGCTGGTATTGGAAATAACGGTGTGGGTTTCCCAACCCAAGAGATCAATTCAAACGCATAGCTCGCAACAACTGTATACATCATGTAATATTTGTAAATACCCATAGTGGAGGATTTTTTCAACATGCAAAAGAGGACAATGAAAAGCAAAACTGTGCTCAAAATAAAAGTAATATAATTATAGATGGAATAAAATTTGG
>JAQGCP010002038.1:0-11106 GCA_034699885.1 Acrobeloides thornei | reverse complement strand
AACGCAATTATCTCGAAAACTACAACGATTCAGAACATGCCGTAAAAACAAAAAATGTTCCATTTTTCATGATCTTTTCGAATATACCATTCATATGGTTGTAAATTAATAGAGTGGTCCTTTAAGCATACCTGCAAAATCCGACTAACAATCTGGTTGGGAGCCTCGGTAGCTTGTAAAGCCACATGCCGGTCCATCTTCTCATTTATGCCACAATTTTAAGTGTTAATAAAATGTGATCACTGAACATAATATAATATAATAGTACGTGAGTGGTTGAACTCGCAAGTTTGACTTCTCAAATGTGGCCTATTCAGTTTCTGCCTTTTCGAGTTCAATTGTTGCGGTCAGTTGAAGTCCATTCGACCCACGGAAAGATGATGAAGAAGAAGCGCTCCTGTCCTGTATTGTATTACATAACTTTTGATTGTGTTGGGGCACTTGCTTGTGCAAATATATGCAAATGTCAATAAGTATTAAAACCCGTAGCGAAAACGCGACACACGTTTTTATTGCTGAACAGTACCTGTGTGAAATTGAGAAGGGTTGATGAGCTTTTGATGCCATTGTGAAATATATACCCCGTTTTTTTTTAAATACAAACATGTAAAAGTAAGCTATATCGAAAAGTCTCTGTCGCGAGGAAGAAAGAAGAAGAAGAAAAAAGAAAGTATAGTCAGTTCCGTAGAAAGAGTTTTAAAAAAGATGAATAACGATAGTCAAGTGGATAGGAATTTGATCTATCATTTTGTTGGTGGGGGTTCGATCTCATCAGAGAGACGAAATTTTTATTTTATCGAATCATAAAAAGTTGTAAAAGCAAATCCTGGAGCTATACAATGGGGGGGGGGACACCCACGTGAAAATTTTTTCTGGAAATAATCCCTCTACGGGGTAAAAACATGCGGGAAATTCGAATTTGACATTTTCAAAGAGAAAAATTCTTCCCTGATCCAAGGAAGGCCTGTGTATTGTAGCGAAAAGTAACAAAAATGTAAATAATGAAGGCAAAATTTTTTATTTAAATTCCCTAAACAATAGACGAAAACTTTTTGACAACAAGAAAAAAGTGAGAAATCGATCCGAATCGACGAAGAGCGAAAGTTGTGTCGTAATTGACACTTCCACGCGTGGATTCCTTCAAGCAAGAGCCGAGGTCAGTTGAAGATGACCGGATCCATTCCGTCAAGCAATCATCACTAATGAACCAGAAACAGCCGGACATATAAGGTGTATAAAAAACCGGAATTTTGGCGATTTTTTCATGTTTTTTCGACTCGAAAATTTTTTTCAAAAATCCTAAAAATGAAAAAATGGGAGGCCACTCACGTGAAAATTTTTTCTGGAAATGACCCCTCTGGTAAAAACATGCGGAGGATCCGAATTTGACATTTTCGAAGCAAAAAACGCTTTCCTGACCCAGGGAAGATCTGTGTATTGAAGCGAAAAATCGCAAAAATGCGATTTTTGCCTAAAACGACCCCCTTTTAGGGTAAAAATGAATACGAATGTGAAATTTATCAAATTCCTCGGGTTCAAGAAAAGCTGTATACCGACGCGAAAATAACATATTTTGGCGAAAATAACATATTCGAAAATAACAACACTTTTTCTTTCCCCGCGCATTTTGACTAAAAAAGGTCGTTTTTAGGGGGCAAAATCGCATTTTTGCGACTTTTCGCTTCAATACACAGACCTTCCCTGAATCAGAGAAGCGTTTTTTCGCTTCAAAAATGTCAAATTCGGATTCCTCCGCATGTTTTTACATCATTTCCAAAAAAATTTTCACGTGACCCCCTATTATGTAGTAGCTCCAAAACCCGTTTCGAAAAATCCTAGAGCCAGTAGATACCCGCAACATCTTTTTTTGCTGATGAATTTGATGGTTTTCTACCTATTTTTGTACAATCCTGAAGTCCCCTGAATTTGATTTCCGATATTCTTTTTTATGAAGGATTTATTTGTCATAAACACTCGAAATGTTGGATATAAGAAATGACCTCGATTTAGAAAAGTAAACAAATTTCTATTATTAAACGCTTTTTCAAGTGATTCTTTTAAGAATGACGTGAACTTTTATCCTCTCGAGTGATTCTATTTTTTCTTCTCAATTGTTGTCTTGGAATTAGGAAAATTTGGGAACGTGTGAATCCTGGCCGTATCGTGTCAAAAAAATTTCTTGATTTTTTCGAACGAAACTTACCCTCTAGGGATTTTTTCATGCGAGAAACACGATTTTGATGTTATTTTCGCATTCTAAAGGCTCCTTTATGCTGACAAAATTGTCACTTACAGGATTGTGAAATTGTCACTTACAGGATGAGTCAAAATAAACATTTAAAAATTTCATTTCAACACAAAATAAAACGTCGAAAAGATCACTTCTGGAGGTAATTTTATGCGAAGAATCAATTGCACTAGGTCCCGAGGTGTCAAAGTTTAACCCGAATCTCGCATAAAATTACCCCCAGAAGTGATCTTGCGATGTGTTAAAATGAAATTTTCAAGTGTTCCGTTCATTTCGACTTCACTCTGTAAGCGACAATTTCATCATAAAGGAGCCGTTAGAATGCGAAAATAACATCAAAATCGTGTTTCTCGCATGAAAAAACCTCTAAAGGATGAGTTTTGTTCGAAAAAATCAAGAATTTTTTTGACCCGATACGGACAGGATTCACACGCCCCTTTTAAAATACAAAATTTATTTTAAATTAGGCACTTTTCTACCACATTAATGCATAAGCACAAACTTTCAATTTTTTTCTTCGTTTTTTATAATCAATCTTATGGGCATGAACAGATCATTCTACCGCCAACAATCCAACATATGCATTCGACGGCCTTCTCGAGTTATCCACCATAACATAGGTGCTGGATGCCCTTCTCGTAGAATTTTCTGGTGCTAGATAAGTTTTGTGTTTTCCCGAGTTTCTATTCGAAGAATAATAGCTTTTGCATAGGAATAATTCTACACATAGCTTACGGAAGCGTTGTCCGAAAATTGAGTAGATCAAAATATTCGAGGCACTACAATTTTATGATTATTATTGACAACATGCTAAGGATTTTGATTGTTTGGTACTAAGCATTAGCTGTCGCAAATGACAGGGCTATTTTTCCGAAAAAATTTTTTTTCATAAAATTTTCTAAAAACCCTATATGGATTTTTCGATGCGGGGAATCTAAAAAACGCACTCTTTTTTATCCACAATTAAATTTTTGATCAAAATTCGTCTGAAATTTTCAGCTAAAAAACACCAATTTTTGGTTAAAAAAAAGAAATTTTGATTAAGCGAACAACTCGGCGGCTCCGATGCTCGATTAATCCAATTTTTGGCCTTTTTGCCGGATTGGTTAGGGAAAAGAGACTCTCCCCCTTCGTCTGTACTACCAACGCGCTATGGGTTATCAAAAATTTCGACTCTGACAGACTATAGTTGGAGAGTCAAAAAATGTTTCAACGTCATTTTATTTTTTAAACAGACTTCATTATTTCTTACCTATTTACACAAACCAGCAAATTCCCCAGTGGGATCCTATAACGGTGTCCAGGCACATCTAGGTCGAACCCTTCGATCACATTATTTATCCCTGATAACGAGTTCAACAATATAAACGCCACAATCGTCACTGTGGCCATTTTTGTGCAGCGGTTTTCATCTTCTATCGGTTGATTCAGGCATAGCTCACGTCGAAGCCTAAATTGTTCGAGTAAAAAATCCTTAAAGGAGGGGTAACAATCATGGCAGGATCTCGAAAAAAGTTTTTGAAAATTTTTGTAAAAAAATACTTCCTAGGGGTAATTTTATGCGAGAAATCGATTCCACGCATTCTCGAAACATGAAAACGCTTCCTTGACCCTGGTTCAGGGAATGGAGTGGGTGTATTGAAGCGAAAATTAAACATTTCCGGATTTTTATGAGAAAACCGAAAGGATACGTATTTACGTAAATTGATTTTCGGTTCAATACACCGATTTCTTCCCTGAATCAGGGTCAAGGAAGCGTTTTCACGGTTCGGGAATGCGCGCAACCAATTCCCCGCCTAGAAAAACCTAAGAATTGACAGTTTTTTCATAAAAATCCGAAAATATTTGATTTTCGCTTCAATACACCCACCCCATTCTCTGAATCAGGGTCAACAAAGCGTTTTCATGCTTCGGGAACGCGCGGAATCTATTTCTTGCATAAAATTACCCCTATGAACGTATTTTTACAAAAATTTTCAAAAAAATTTTTTTTGAGATCCTGCCATGATTGTTACCCCCTCCTTTAAGCAGGATTTATACAGGATGGGCTTAAAGTTCCTAATCACTTCGAAATTTTATAACAAACAACACAAATTATTCAAAATATCCAGCTTCGGTACATTTATTTAATCATTTCGAGAAGCCATCGACAAGTTCTTGAACGATCACTTCGATAACGACCTTCATAACAGCCAGTTTCTTTCTATCTTTTCAAAGCATTTTGAACGATTGGCAGCAAAACGCCTCTTCATTGCCTTGCAAAAAATATGGATGTTCACAAAAGATCAAATAACAATACAAAAAAGCGCAAAAAGTATTTTCTAATATCATTACGTTTCATTTGGCTTTGATATATATTGTGTAGTTATAAAATTTCAAAGTGATCGAGAACTTTAAGCTTATTCTGTACTTCCGTCGCGTCGCGACAGTGCATTTTTGTGTCGCGCGACACAAATGCACTTTCGCTTGCAATGTTTCGCGACGAAAGTATAAATCCTCGGTTAGTCAAGCAATCTTTTCTACCTGTACGCAGCGTGGACTGCCTTGACTATAATCACGTTCAAAACGATGATCACAATCCATGGAATCATCAACAATAGCAAAAGATTTCCATAACTGATGTAGAAGATTATATATAGTGGGTGTTTGCGGAGTTGAGTGGTCATCAGTCTGCCACACTCGTCCAGGCCGAGTTCGAAGACGGACGGCAGTTTGTAGACAACACTAATCATGGCAATGCAGCCCAAGACAACCATGGCACAGCGCGGCGTGCACCAAACACGCATATGTAGCGGATATTTGACGGCAAGGAATCGGTCTACAGTTATGGCTACACAGGTCCACACGGAAGCCGTTTGAGCAATCAACGAGATGGGGTATGTGACTAGAGAAGAGCGCCAAAAGAAGTGGCAAATTTGGCCGCGGTTGCCCTAAAGAATTTTCTTAAAACAAAAAAATTATTTCTTTGCAATTTTTTACAAGCAAAAAAAGAAAATTTTTCGATTTTAACGTCAATACACCAACTACATTCCCTGAACCAAGGTCAAGATAATTTTTTCGTGATTAAAAAATATGCGCAATCGATTCCCCGCATAACCCCCAAATGAATGCTTTCAGGGCAAAAATAGAAATTTTTTCGATTTTCTCATCAATACACCGAATCTATTTCCTAAATCAGGGTCAAGGAAGCATTTTCATGCTTCGGGAATGTGCGCAATCAATTCCCCAAATAAAATTACCCAGATATAAGTCATTTTTAGTAAAATTTTCCGATCCCAAAAAATTTTTCGAGCGCCAAAAAACACAAAATGCACCCTGTATAACGCTCATTGAGATAGTGAATGATATGGAGTTGGTATAGCAAAAAAAAGTCGGCAATTTGTCAAAAAATTACCGAAAAGAGCAAAAATAGTTTAAAATTTTTGCCAAAAATTGAAAATTTACACGAAAATTAGTTTAAAAAATGACATACCTGTAAAACACAGATGTTCATAGACGGATAAATTAACAATGACATAATCAACAAGATCAAGTCAAACGCAGAAAGACCCGCCAAATAAATGTTCAGCGACGAGCGCATTTGCTTTCTCGTAAAAACTATCACACATATCGAAGCGCCCAATATTCCGAGGATACATGTCAACGGCATGAGAACCAGGCTCACCAAACGAGTCAAATCATCTGAAGAAGTAGGGTGATTGCTTAGCTCACAATACAGTTCGAGCTGTTTTTCGTCCATAGCATTAACATAGACTGGGTGCTCCATAGTAAAGTTAAAACATTCTGAAAATGAAAACAAAGTTTTAATGCAATGAGCAACGCAAGTACTTTAAAGATTTCTTAGAAAATTACATGTGCGTCGGATTTACGTATAAAAAGGAAAGGCGAGAAACATAAAAAATTTCACAAATTTGGCTAATTTACGAATTCGGTTTACTAATGAATTTTTTAAAGTCAGAAGCATAAAAATTGTATAGCCAAAGGAACAAATGAGAAATACAGGGCGTTCCAAAAAACCGCGCCATTTGAGCATTAAATGAAACGAAAAAAACATTTTAAAATTCAATAATTTTGGTGTCACGACATGTCGCACGACAGTGGCATGTTGTACGACAGTGTTTACAAGGGGGCGCAGAAGTTCTGGCGTTGGCTTTTTTAAAAGCTTGCGGGCGGGATCCCGCGGGATTTTTTGCGGGGTTAAAAAGATTAAATTTTGTTGATAAAAGGTTAAAAATGGTCAAATGTCAATGAAAAAATCACTTAAAAACGGTCGATTTTGCCAATTTTTCGATGAAAAAAAGACATGGTGCGGTGGGATTTGCGGGACGGGATCTCACCCGCCCGCTCGCAGCCCTAGTTCTGGCAAAGGACGTACGAAGTCCTGATATGGGATGCAAAAAGCTTGTCCATGTGTGAAAAAATCCTGACATAGAATGCAATAAGTCCTGACATAGGAAAAATTTTAGTTTTAATGGATTTACAACAATCTTCATCACGAAGTTGCAGATTTTTTTATTGGGAACTTGTCAGGACTTATTGCATTCTATGCCAGGACTTTTTGCATCCCACGTCAGGACTTCGTATATCATTGGTCAGGACTTTTGCGCCCCCTTGTACAATTTCAATCACCATACAGTCAAACCTCGATATAGTGATACACCCAGGGAGGGGTCATTAAATCGAATTGAAGGGGTGTCGTTAAATCGTTTTTAAAAGAAAAATACATTATATTCGCTATAACTGAAGTAAAACGTGTCAAAAAACATTATTTTTCTCAAAACATTTTATTACAATACAGTGGCGTAATTTTTGGGCCAGTTTGGGGGGGGACACTTTTGGCGACCTTTTTTTATCGTGCCGCAGGCAAAAAAAATTTTGAAAATTCTTTTTTTAAAGCTGAAAATTCTCAGAAAATTATTGTTTTTATGAAAATTTTGAAAAAAATTGTTGAATTATAGGAAATTTTGATGAAAAAATGGAAACTTTGATCAATTTTTGGCAAAAAATCATAATGGGGGACCAATTTCAACTTTTGGCCGGCTTGGGGGAAATAATCCCGTGTCCCCTCCCCCATAATTACGCTCCATGATTCAACAAAATTATTTCAATTTAACACAAAAATTTATTCAAAACAATAATAAATAAAGCATTCAACAGGTAATTAACAAAACACATAATAAACAAATGATACAAACAATGAATTAACTTTCGACTTCTGCTTCTTCATCTAGTAAATATTCAAATTCCACGAATTCTGCAATCTCTTCGGCTTGTCCAGAGTCCATTTCTTCAGCTTCGAGGTTCATCGCCTCCACTTCATAATGAACTAGGGATGGGTCTTCTTCTAAAAAAAAACAAATCATAAGATAAAAAAACATAAAAAACAAACGTATCGTCAAATTTTCATCCACATAGATATAATCCAAGATCGTAGCTCCTTGTTCAACTTCGCCGCGGATTTCTAGAGCACTCCATAATCTCGCCAACTCATCAATTTCATCTTCTGGATAAGATTCTAACTCCTAAACATGTTAGAAATTTTCAGCCAGTAATGCGTCCTGTACCAACAATATCCTTCTATAAAAGGATGGCACAATTTCTTTCACCAGATCTATGGTGAAGGAAATTGTAACACGCATTTATGGACTGTCCTTGTCGGAACTAGAGCCAGAAATGCGTCCTGTACCAACAATATCCTTCTATAAAAGGATGGAACAATTTCTTTCACCAGTATCACAATGGTGAAGGAAATTGTAACATGCATTTATGAACTGTCCTTGTCAGAACTAGGGATTTTCAGCCAGAAATGCGTCCTGTACCGACAATATCCTTCTATAAAAGGATGGCACAATTTCTTTCACCAGATCTATGGTGAAGGAAATTGTGCCATGCATTGTAACATGCATTTATGGAAGGTCATTGTCAGAACTAGGTCTTTTCATCCAGTGTTCTTCTATAAAAGTATGTCCTTTTATAAACGGATGAAACAATTTCATTCACCAGTATCATAAGGATGAAGGAAATTGTAACATCCATTTATGGAAGGTCATTGTCTGAACTAGGCATTTTCAGACAGAAAATTTTCAACAAAAAATCAACTATTTTTCACCACAAATTTTCATTTCATTTTTTCAGCATTTTTAGCTTAAAAATGCATTTCTCAAAAAAATTTTCGCCTGCGGCGCTGGTTTTTAACTTTATCTTCTCTAAAATTGTCCTAAATTTCTCCATTTTTCAACAATGAGTGCCAAATTTGACATTTTTTAATACAAAAAATCGTAATTTTCTGAGCATCTTCAACTTAGAAAAAAGCATTTTGCAAAAAATTTTTCGCTTTATTTACTAGCCTCAATGATTTCAATATAAATAATTTTGAGCCTATCGGCGCGAAAATCTTAAGGTAAGTTTTTTTCGCGATTTTCAAGGTGATTTTTGAATTTTTTTGGAAAAAATCACCTTGGTTCCCACTTATGTTTTTGCCCAAAATTTTGGAAAATTTTCGAAAATAAGTAAAAGAAGGGACCTTTATTTTTTGAAAGATTCTGAAAAAATCGCGAAAAAAATTACCTTGGGGACCACGGTAATATGCCCCCTTTCGAAATTTCTGGTTACGTCACTGCTCATGCAGAATCCCAGGAAAACTTACGACAAAATTTGCAGGTCGTTTGAAGCTTTAACCATGTTTCTTCCATTATCTCGAATCATACAAACGAAGCAACGAATGTCGATGTGAGCGTCGTCCAAGGATTTCCAAACGTTAGCTGCAATATGTTCTGCTGTATGGGATGCTTCAGAAAATGAACAGCGACGAGAACCATGTTGCTTCGTAAAAAATCCAGTGATAGTAGATGAATAGTTAAACTCAATGGGAATATGAAACACTAACTTAAAAAAATTGACTCCTAGTTTTTTCCAAGGCAAAATCAAATCGACTCAGGTGGGATTCGAACTCGAAACCATTAGACTCGAATTCGGGAGCACTACCACTGAGCCAAGTTCACGTTAAAACACTCAGGAGTCCATTTTTTCAGAAAATGGGATTTTTTCAACAAAAAAACCCCTAATTTTTTAATTTTTACAAAAATTTTTGTATAAAAATAATATCGCCATCATGTTCCCCATAGCCGAAAATCCACGAGTACAAATAATTAGCCCAAAATTGTTAAAATTTCCATGCAAAAAAAGATTTTGACAGTCGAAATCTGTCAAATTCACAACCGTACTTGTAAGAGAATAATATTGAGTGCCAACCGTTTTTGCAACATTGTCTTTGGAAGAAGCCGCCTTATTGGACACAATTTCGTCTGATAATTCTTGTCTGTAGGGTGGTTGAAATTTTTAAAATAAGTTTGGTCTTTTTGGAAGAAAAGGTACCTTGAATCCATAAGCTTTCTTGAAAAGATATACCAAATCAGGGTCCTCCACAATGCTAAATGGCAAGTTATTTCGAACCACAAAATTGACTAATCGGGCTTGAGCTTCATCTTTGGAATCACTACTAGCTTCCTTGAGTTGTTGGACTACCGATTTTGGCTAAACAATGAACCGATTTTGGATCTAACAAACCACTCACTTGCTAATACGTCCTTTTATTTGGTAGCTTAGTTCTTATTATTTTCAAAATTTTCAACAAGCATCTGTGGTGCAGCGGCGAAGCCGTCGGCCGTTGTACCACAATGGAGCCAAGTTCGACTCCAAGCTCCGGTAAAAAGTTTTTGCTCAAAAATTTTTTTTCGATTTTTTAAATTGAATCAAAAGTTGCCGGATTCGATTGGGGCGTGTTCAAAATGTACAAATTTATGTCTATAAATGCTTCAGAAATCAAAATAAGTTGATTTCAAGCCGAATTTCGCTTGACCCCATTTTTGGCCAAGTTTGGACAGGTGTGGCGACCCTTTCCACTAGTACAACGAGAGCAGCGTACGGGAACGTCCTAACAGATATTAAGGTAAAATCTCTTATCCTAGAAATTCAGGCACTCGTTTTGTAAAATTGGTACAATTTCTTCCATCAGGAGCCATTAAATTACAGCAGTGGTCGCAAAACTGGGTTCCAAGGCTACTAGCCCCATTCTAGTAAGCCATTCGTTGTCGATGAGCTGCAGCTTCGTATAGAGATCATGAAGATTCATCTCTCGGAGTTCTTCAAGCGGGTTTTCCCCTTCTGGTTTGTTTGTTGAACGATTCAACGATAATTTAGTTTGATTTTCATAGGCATCCCTGTGCGGTCGTATTGGCGGGAAAATTTCGCGCTCTTGCAAATCAGGCAAAATTTCACGCTTTGTCGCGCGCCATAAAAATTGAAAAAAATCTTAAAATCACATGCTTATGGAGTATAAAAGGCTCATTTTCACGAAAAGTATTCGTTTTCACGCTTCGGGAATGCGCGCGATCGATTTCTCGCATAAAAATACCCCTAAAAATGCTTGATTTGGAAAAAAATTCCCAACTTCAGAACCCTGTCATTTGCGATCGTTAATTCGAAGTAGTACCCAAAAATTATCTATTTTTAGTTAGATCAGGCTCATATGATTAAATTTAAAATTAAAAATAAGTGTAAAATAAGAATTTTATTTCCTTGTTAGCAAAAATAAAGAACAAAAATTGAATTTTGAACCTCATGTGTGTAATTTGGGAGCATCCTGGGCATGTGAAAGTTCCGAGACTACCTGAATCCCGGGGATTTTCTTTTTATTCAAACTCTATGATTGTTTTACAGGATCATGGTTGCTGGGTATGGGAAATTCGCCCTGGGGAGGATGGGTGGCTAGGTAAAAAAAACAAAAACAAAAAATTGAGTTTGGAACCTGCTGATTTTTAACGAATCTTATGGAAATTAATTAGACAAAATATGTCAAC
>JAQGCP010002037.1:0-11106 GCA_034699885.1 Acrobeloides thornei | reverse complement strand
GCCAACAGCATTCTTATCTTGTCTATCTTTTTGAATGCCAAATTGACCGCCAAAGCCTTGTTTATAATCTAAAAATTGAGACTTTTGTTTAGTTTAAAAGTATTTTGGGCGAAAAAATTTGGGTAGTTTTATGGTTAAAAGTAGGGCTGGGCGTTGGCATGCGAGCGGGATTGCAGGACGGGATTTTTTCAAAAAAATTTTTGCGGGACGGGATTGAGAGATTTTTAAAAGCTTGCGGGCGGATCTCGCGGGATTTTTTGCAGGTTAAAAAGGTTAAATTTTGTTGATAAAAAATTAGTTAAGACAATAAATGCATTTATAATATATAAAATCGTTAGTTTTTTGCAGATGATAAAAATTTTTGTAGAATAAACAATAGTTTTAAGCAAAAAATGACCCGAAAATTGAAAATTTTGGTTAAAAATGGTCTCATGTCAATGAAAAAATCACTTAAAAACGGTCGATTTTGCCAAATGTTCGATGAAAAAAAGACATTGCGGGATTATTCAATTTGCGGGACGGGATTTTCAAAAATTTTACCTGTTTGACTCTCGTGTTGGTTCAACTTTTCATGATCTTCCCATCCAACAGCATTCTTATCTTGCCTATCTTTTTGGACACCAAATTGTCCGCCAAAACCTGTCTTATAATCTAGAAAAAGATTTAGTTCGTCCAAGTTATTTTTTAAATAAACCTTTTTGACTTTCATGCAATTGTAACTTTTCATGGTGCTCCCAGCCAACAGCATTTTTATCTTGCCTATCTTTTTGAACTCCATATTGTCCACCAAAACCTGTTTTGTAATCTATACAAAAAAGAATAGATTAAGCTAATTTTTTTAAATAAACCTTTTTGACTTTCATGGACATTTAATTTTTCACGGTCTTCCCAGCCAACAGCGCTTTTATCCTGTTTATCTTTTTCTACACCATACTTTCCACCGAAACCTTTAGAGTAGTCTTTTTGCGAAGCGTGTGGATCCACTTTTCCTTGATATTCAAAAGATTCGGCGCTCTAAAATATAACAGTTTTAGACCACCCTGTATAGGGACCGAATTTTTAACAAAAAATCCGGAACTGGGGATAGGAGTATGGAGTGGCGGTGTCTGGGAAAACCGGGGTCAAATTCTCGGTTTTCCCTGTCGGTCCCAAGAAACTAGAGATCTGGACCGGAACCAGTGATGATGGTCGGAAACACATATCTTCCTCCTTCCAGGTCTCTACGATGCTGCTCAAACCTTTTTGCATTTTCCCCGGTGAAATGGCATGCGATTTCTTACCTTGTCTACACGATCTGTTTGAACCCCAAATTTTCCTCCATATCCCATACTAGGTTTTGGTAAAGTTGCTAGCTTTTTCTCTTTGTTAATGGCGTCGCCTTTTAGGGCGTCTTCCTTTAATTTGTTGACGGATATGGATTCTTGATGACCAGAGCCTTCAACTGTTTTAGAGCCCCATCGTGCTTCTTTTTCTGTGACGTTGTTCTAAAAATTTGGTTATTATTATTTTAATTAATCCTCACGTGTTCGAGAAGAATTGAATAGCTAAGGTCATGGGAATAGGGAGGATTTTGTGACGGGGGAAGGGGTGGCAGATGTCGGAAAAAGTCCAAAAACAAATGGAGACCCTTACGTTTTTCGCCACGACAAGAGGCCGAGCTCCATGGCTCTTAGCTACGCCCCTGACCAACTGTTAGGGGTGGTGGTGGTTCTAGAAACTGGGGAAGGCAGAATTTTTAGGGGTAGCAATCTATTTTTCCGACTTACAATAAAATCTGGATCAGTATCCCAATCATCATCTTCAACTTTTGGTTTTGGTGGTAGTGCTGGTTTTACTCCAATAGTTGCCTTCCACATAGCAATTTTAATTCAGTCTTATGGCTAAAAATATAAATTGTGTCAATAGGTATAGCAAAATATACAAACAATCAATTTTTATTTATCGTGAAACGCTTGGAAATAAATAAAATTATAACAAAAATATCAAGATCATCAACAAAATTTTAAGAGACCCTATTTTTAGATAAAGACCCTTATTTTTAGCAAATTTCTTGTAAAAGTGTATAAGATAATCCTACTACAGGATGAGCCAAAAAAAGTGGATTTTTTGGGACCCGGATGTTTATTTTTCTAAAAATGACCCCACTTTGGGTAATTTTATGTGGGGAATCGATTGCGCGTATTCTCGAAGCGTGAAAACGCTTCCCTGACCCTGGTTCAGAGAGAAATTGAGTTTCTGAAGCAAAAATTGTCATTGTTCGCAGTGTAAAACTTTCAAAAAATAAAAAAATCGATTTTTTAAGTGCGTTTTCGGTGTGATAATATTTCTTTTCGCTCGGAGTCACCCTCGGAGATTCCCTTCTTCTGTCCGAGAGCGGTATCGCCCGGTACTTATTAAGAAATATTTACAACAGTAAATGCAAAACAAAGATAGACGCCTTTTTTGTTTAATAAAAATCGATAGAGCCATTCTTGATAAGAAATAGGAAAATGTGACATTTTGCTTAAAAAACGTCATTATTTTCTTATTAAAGAAAAAATACAAGAGATTTTGTATTCACTGTATAAAGGAAGTAGAAAGGTGCTTTCAAAAATTCGGCGGCAAAATTTGAAAAAGTGATGATTGGTTATGACGACAAAAAATCGATATGAAAGATTGCTGAGAGAAAGTTATACATGTTGAGATAAATTTTTACATTTTTTGAACAAAAATTTCAGTTGTGAGAAGGGGTATATAATTTATTTTTGATTAAAAATGAATGTTTCGGAAGTAAAAAATTACCCAATTTTAAAATTTTGGAGCTACTACTCCTGGGTGGGCGCACTTAACAGGAATAAAAATGCCGGAGTAAAAACGTCAAAAATTTTTTTGAAAATACACTATATAGGGGTAAAAATTGACGAGGAACACGTTGGAACTAAACCTTTGAATTTTCGCCTTTTTTGAGTTTATTAAAAATAGATAGAATTCAAAAAGTCGGTAAAGTAAGTAAATTCAAAAAAGGCGAAAATTCACAGATTTCCAGTGTGTTTGACATAAAAATAGTTCCTCGTCAATAAAAATAAATGTTTCCTCGTCAATTTTTACCCCTATATAGTATTTTCAAAAAAATTTTTGACGTTTTTACTTCGGCATTTTTATTCCTGTTAAGTGCGCCTCTCCCAGGCATAGTAGCTCCAAATTTTTTATCAATCACCCGCTTACTCATATTGAAATGATTCAAGAATAAAAATATTTTTTGAAAATAACCTGTATTTAATAAAAAATGACTCATTCAAGGCACAAAATCACAAATTTACAAAAAACACTTTACACAAAAATCAATCATGTTATCTTAAAAACAGTGGTGAATAATATCCCGGCTTTATGTCTAAAGACCAACTCAGCTGACCCAAAAAATTCCCCAATTCTTTGTTTGCGAAAAAAGCGCATGCGTTCCACGATGAGTCATCTTCAAGGACCCCAGTCCCAGCCAGGATGTATTCACAAATTCTTCGCACAATTTGTGCGAATTGATGGAAAAAAGAGGAGTAAGAATTAGAGTCGAAGGGCGAGCTCGCTTCGCTCTTGCGGTGTCCATCGTACTAAAGCACCAATTGTCACACAAATCCTAGTTCTCTAACACCAAATCGGTCGATCTTATGGCCAGCCGATGAAGGGCCAGTCAAGTGCATCACGATTGTAAAAGTTAAAAGACTTTTGGGGTGCTTTGTGCTCTCTAACTTCTTGTTCAGATAAGGGCTTATATGAGAGATTGTGTGATAAAAATCTTCTGGCAATAACTTTGATGAGACATAGAAGAAAGAGCATATGTCCAAAATGTACATATCCTAATATTGAGTCGTTACGAAAGAAACGAGCTTTTGCTTGTTCCATTAAATCTTCATAAAAATGACTCCTCTGGGATTTTTCTATGCGAGGAATCGATTGCGCGCATGATCGAAGCCTGAAAACGCTTTCCTGACCCTGATTCAGGGAATGGAGTGGGTGATTGAAGCGAAAATGAACCAAAATTCGGAATTCATCGGAAAACCGGCTGTCTAGGATTTTTCTAGGCCGATTGCGCGTATTTTTAAGGCATGAAAAAATTATCCTGACACTGAGCTAAGCTATTTTCATGAAAAATTTTAAAGTATACCCCTTGTACCTTCCTTGGGTCGCTCTCGGGAGTCTTCACAGTCATCTCTTCGTCTCCCCTCCGAGCGCGCGGCCTCTCGGTACTTGGCAATAAATAATAAAAATTTATCATAAAACAAAAACATGAGAATTTATTCGAAACACAAATACAACTTTTTTATAATATCCATTTCTTGTTCCATATATCTGACAGTATCAAGTAATTTTGTCTTTTTATCTTCTTCATATATTATTGCTTTTTTCAAAGCTTCTTTAATATGTCTTTTCCTTTTGCGGTATGTTTCACAATATTTAGCATTTTTTGACGGCTGTACAGTTTGAATCTAAACTATTCAATCTCATTTCGAAATCAAAATCATTTTACCGAAGGGTACATCGATAAATGAAAAGACATAAATTTAGAGAAAAATAGCATTGTTGGTTTTAAATTTGGAAATACTTCATCACCCGGTACGAATCCTAAGCTTACTAAAGAGAAAAGTTTTTGCTCTTTTAATTCATCCAATATTACCATAAGAATTGAGAGTTGCATGTGAGTTATGGAGTGGACTTGTTGCATCTCGATGTCCATCATGTTCTTTACGAATTAACACTCTAACATCAGACGAAATTGATCTATCTGTGCTTGAAAAAAATGTAGATTTCCAAAAATTTAACGCCATCTAGAATTCATAAATTAAGCAACAAAGATAGAAAGTGCCCAGCTAAACAAACCGCCATAACAGAAGGAGTTTTGGTTTCAAACTCAATATCATGTAAAAATGATTCCACTAAAAAACGCTCAAATTCCACTTCCAAAGTACTCATTATAAACTTCTGCCAAATTTTTGCATATAAATCTAGAGCTGCAATTTCATCTAGGGTTTTAATTTTCTAAATTTTGATAAAGAATATTTTATGCTTTCCCAACATTACTTCATAGCAAACATTCAAATAAAATTTAATAAACTCCATAAAACAAATAACAAAATATGAATCGGGCAAGTGATGACTAAATATGGATAAAAGACTTTCACGAGTTTGAAAAAGCTAAAAATATGAAATAAATTTTCTTTTTTGACATTGATAATCATACTCCATTGTGAAAATTAATTTGATATAATAAACTGGCTTTGTTAAGATTTGAATAATAGTCTAACTTTAATTCATCTGCACGCCAATTTTTTGTAATGTGAGCCTTGTTATTGTCCCATAAAGAAATGCTACATCTGTAAAATTTATAACAAAATGTAGGAGTTTTAAATTTAACTCTCAACTTAATAAAGACCTCCTCCCCGCAGGGACATCAGGAGTCACGTGCGTACCCCATACAACATAAAAACTTTTAAAGAAAAAATGAAAATTTATCTAGTTGCTCCTCCCAAATGAAATCCTAGAACCGCTAGCCTACCCTTCTCCCTACACCACTGGTCTCCCAAGCCAAACCCTGGATACGTCCCTGACTTACTTTATTTCGCCATTTTCATATTTAGACTTATATTTTGTCCATGCATGATATTCACTATATGTAATCATATTATTCATCATTTCATCATTTTTAACTGGCTCATGGTCTGCATATATATCGTATAATCCCCTCAATGTTTCCATAATATCTTCTTGATACTTCTTTTCCATACAAATGGGTTTTCCTGCTTTAAAATCGGTTCATTTTAATTTTTCTAACAACCCTTACCAATAACAAGTACTGAAATAACATTTTGATAAATTTCATTTAAAATTTCAAGATCTTGTTTAACATAACTTTCCAAGGCAGGCAAAAAAAGTGAATCAATATGATTCGAGTGTTCCTCATCACTTTCGGAATCGTACAAGCTTTCAGTAGTTTCATTGTTGTAGAAAGTATTGTGCCATTCAAATAGTCCATCTTGCCCGGTATATGGATCTTCTTTTAATAATTGGCCCATTGAATTCATCCATTTGGCTGTATCAATAAAGAAAGGATCTGTTTCATCGAGCATGTCGGCCCTTATTTCGCTGCTCTTAACAGAATCTTCACCTTCAAATTTACTTGAACTTGCTTCTTCCATGTCTTATAAGTTTTTGCAAAAAATTCTAATAGTGAGTTATTTATGTTGAGTTAAAAGGCTTTTAGAGTCGTGAAGAAAGCCTCTACATTTTATTTGGGAAAACAAAGATTCTTAACAGCTGCATTTAAAAACGAATATTTGGATTATTAAATAAAAATATCAAGTTTATTAAATAAGAGCAAATAAAACCAGAAATGTCTGTGGTGTGATTTATCGATCGCTTTGTGATAACAACTTTCTAGTCTGTTTATTTGTAAAAATCATAATTAAAAAATGCATAGTTTAGGGAAATCAAAAGTTTATATAAACTCACGTCCCCCAAAAGGGTTAAGAAAACGATCTTTTTAAATTTCTCCAAATTGTCTGAATTTTTGTATTCAGGGGTTTTTAAACATGGCGAATCTGAAAGAATTTTTTTATTTAGACCACAGGAAAGTGGAAAAATCGTCCATTTTTCAACTTTTTTCGTTGTAAATTGTCCGTTGTGAGTTGTCCGCTAGTGAAGAATGGTTACATCGTTGTAAGTTTTCGTTGTGAGTTGTCCTAGTTCCCTCGAGTCTTTGCGAAAATGACTCCCTCTGGAAATTAGCATAAGAAGAACATAACTTTTTTAAATAGTCAGCAAGGGAGCATTTCAACGAGAGATTTTATGAAAAAAACTTTAACATCACTTTCCCGGGATAACTCATTTTAAGAGTTAATCGATTCCTCGCATAAAAAAACCCCCTATGGGGTCATTTTTATAAAGATTTAACCTGCAAAATCCGATTATTTACCTAACAACCCAATAACAACAAGTTTTCATGTTAACCGACCAATTTTATAGAATGTACTTTCTTGAAAATTTAAAAAATTTATTTGTTCGACTAGAATTTCATATAATAATCACCGGTTATAACATGCACTGTCGCAATATAATGTTAACATTTTTATATACAAACAGTGAAACGAAATAATTTTAAAGCAGACCAAAATTTTAAGTTTCAATTTTCTTGCTAATATTCAAAATTTTCAAATAATTAATTTTAATTGTATTTTTGGTCTGCTTCATTACTCACAATATCGTGGACATTGCGCAAAAATTGTAGTTCAGTGGCAGTGCTCGGCTTCTGATTTTGGAACCTTTTATGATCAAATATAAAAAGCACGTTTAATTCCGGCTCACTCCAATAGATTTTGCATTTTGATGAAATTACAGGGTTAAATCTCTACCAACGAACCACAATTTTTGCTTTTTTACTATATTTTAGTACGCCAAAAATTATTTTAATATGTTATAAAAACATTATTTTAAATATAATATAGTCGAACTCTTGAAGTGCTAACCAGGAGATCATCATCATAAAAATTTGTTTCGATCACAATATTCCCGCTTAAAAATTCATTTAAAATATGAAGCCAGATCATGGAGGGGAGTGGCGTAGGCAAGGGGGCAAGTGCTCCCCTCTAGAGGGTCGAAATTTTTTTTAATCCCTAGAATAAAGGTCCTCCTCATGTTTTATGGGCAAAAATTACCTTATTTGGGTAAATGACTCCCCCCCCCAGCCGATCCTTCTTCCTATTCCATTGTGAGGGGGGGGGCTTGTAATTTTCCTATGCATTTGGCTGACAAAAGCATAAGGATGGACTCTATGGTTTTTCCGACTATCAGCCTATTTAGGGGCAATTGCTCTCCTGCACCTTTGCCACTAGTTCTTACCTCAACAAAGAAGCCGGTAGCATTTGTCCTTCAGGAGCAGCTTCAATCATATTTTGCCACGTATTTGTGGATTGTGGAATTACAAAACCAAAATCGAAAAACCATTCTAAAAATCCATTTCTTACAAATCAGTAATTTTTTATTATTACTAGCACGCTTCGCACGCTAGGCGTGTCTAAGCCTAAGTTGGGCGCGCTTAGCGTGAAAGGTAATCTTTTAATTTTTATCTCTATCGTGTTTCCCATAGTCGAGAACCCCACGAGTTGACAAAATTAGTCAATTTGGAAACATGTTTAAATTCGAACATTTTTCAATTTTTAGGGGTTATCCCAAACTTTTTTGTTTCTTGCACACCTACCCCTACCTAACTTTTAAAAAAGACCTCATGTCAATACGATTTACCGTTCCCGAGATCCCACACGACTTACGCACGTACGGGTAGACGCAGGAATAGGTTTTTTATAGTTATGATTTTACCTTCAATAATATTATCCTTGAGGTAGACACGTTGTTCGAGGCTAAAAATCAAATTTTAAATTTTCCATCTTAATTTGTTGAGCTTACCGAAATTTTTCAATTTGTTCGGAAGATGTAAAATTGATTTCTCGTGATACGGCTTTACATTTTAGCACTGATTTTGGGATGCGAGCTAAAATTTGTAATCTCCAAAAATTCTAAATTTTTTATACCTTCATGAATGCATTGTGGGTTTGACATATCTTCAGAACTTTGCCATAATATCCGACCGGTTTCAGCATCACGTAAATTCATCCAATTTCTAAGAATTTTTTGAAAAATTGCATAAAAAGAGTTTTTTTTAAGTTTCAAATTTCTAAAGTAAATACTTTGTTGCCTATGAATAATTTTAAGACTAGTCAAAAATTGACTTTGACTTTTTTTTAAATTTTATTAAAAATTGAATTTTTTTTGTTGAAATTATGGAATTTTTTCATATGAATTTTTATGCTGATCTATTTTTTATTATAAAACCTACAATTTAAAGCCAGAAAGAATCTCATTTGCTCGTTCGTTCATCCGTTTTGTTATAATATGGACTAAAAATATTGAAACTATAAAATTTTGAAGAAGAAAAAGAATAGCGCGGAAAAAATGAAAAAAATATTCTCAAATACTTCCTCATCTGTACCGAATAGGTAGTAAATTTATTGGCGCAAAGCCCAAATAAATCTCGAAAAGTAAACATTAGAGATAGGTTTACAAACATGTTTGCACATGTCCGAATGTCCACTCATAAATTTTATTACCTGAACAAGTTAGCTAATGAAAATCTAACCTCATTAAAAAACACCCTGCCTCCCTCCAATCATAAAAAAAATTGAAAAAAATTCTTCTTGTGGGGAAGGAGCGAACAAGATGTTTTCCGATTTTGAAAATTTTTGAAAAAATGTTCATTTTTCAATTTTCAATAAAAATGACTTTTTTCACCAAAAATCGTAAAAAATATCAATTTTTGCTTAAAAAGTGATTTTTTTTGCCAAAATGACATTTTTTAGGCACTTTTTCCAAAAATGATTTTATTCAAAAAATCCAAAAAGTTACTTTTTTTCAAAAAACGAATTGTATTAGCTCCTTGTTTGGAGTTTTTCTCCAAACAAGGGAAAAAATGCCCATTGTTCAAAAATCATCTAAAGTACTGCCAACTCCCATCCCCCGTTCCGTGGGTGGGGGAGGTCTGACTACAGGCTTGTTTACATACTCAGCGGCAACTTTATAATCTATTTAAACTTTGCTTGCCGCTTTCGCTGAGTATATAAGCGAGCCTTACACCACTGTTTATGCCAGGCTCGTAAGAAGAGCTGAATTACGGAGGGGACGCCCACCAAAAAATTTTGAAAAAATCATAAAGATCCCCCTTAATTTTTTTTCAAAATTTCAGGCACAAACATAAGAGGGACCAAGACAATTTTTCGATTTTTTCAAAAATTCTCCAAAAATCACCTTGGTCTCCATTGTGTTTTATTGCCCCGACAGGTGACAAAATTATTGGTTAAAATTTGGTCAATTTTGGTGAAAAATCGTAATGGGGAGGGCCATTCAATTTTTTTTAATTTTCAAAAATTTTGGACAAAAACATAAGGAAACCACTAGGAAAATTTTTTCATTTTTTCGATTTCGGGGGGAGCGGTGCCCCAACGTAGTTACGGGCCTGGTTTATGCCTTAACCTAGCAAATTGACCTATAAAAATTTTTTAACCCTTCAAACTACAAAAAAATCAAATTAATCACAAAATTTTTCCACAACTTAATGAATTCCAGAAACTCAAACAAAGTTATACATTAAGCATATATAACACAAACGAAATAAACCTATATATATTTTTTTGCTTCTTTGAAACACGGATCCGCCTTTCCAAATTTCAAAGAAATAGGAGACATTTTATTCAATATATTCAAAAACTATGGCAATGACAACGCCTGTCTGCGCTTTTCTAAACATGCTTTTTCAACAAGTTGTCAAAAAATGCTAAATTTAATTATGAGCTAAAGTTCGTTTGAGAAGTTTGTTGAAGTGAAAAAAATAAATAAGCAAAAACGGGCCATTAAGATTACGTAATCTAAAATTTAGATTCTAAAGTGCCAATTTTTCTACCCCCCCCCTTCCGGTAATAAAAATGAGCGGACGTAATCTGATTTTTCTTAAGAACCCTAGACCCCGCTCCCCAGAGATTACATAATACTTGAACGGCTCAAATGCGCATTGGAATGAAAAGCTGTGACAAAACTTATAAATCATCATCTTCCTATAAATAGGTTATTGATTGCCCATAAAAATTATGGGTCTTTAACATCATCATTCTCCTAACTAAATAAGCAGAAGACTATAAGAGTTTTATATCCATTAAGAGATTTATTAAAGAGGCCATATTTTATTTTAATATTGGCCTTTATGGAGCGAGAACTTTCGATGTTTTAATTAATTCTTGACATGCGAGCAGAAAGCTTGCGAACACACAAAATTTTGGTCTATGAATTTTTGATAATATGATACGATTAGAGGGTTGGCATAGGCGGATATTAGAACCCTCCTATATGCGGATAATAAGAGTCATTAAATTCGTAAACATTTCCATGAAAAAAGATTATAATGAAAATTCATGAAATTTGAAGCATTTTTTGAGAAAGAACCAAATCCAATCGAGTTAACTATGAAGAAATAAAACGAAAACAAAATCATACATGGGCAGGTGGTGCAGGTCTGTACCCCCCCCCCCCCCAGTG
>JAQGCP010002036.1:0-11107 GCA_034699885.1 Acrobeloides thornei | reverse complement strand
CTAACTTCACGCATTGGGTTATAATAACGTCGAGGTGAAATCCATCGATAGGTTGGGGTGAAAGGATCAGCGAATAAGGGATCAAGCAGCATTAGAGCCATGTTAGAAGAATTTAGAGAATATTACACTAGAGCTGTTTCGAATATTTGGCAAGGTTATCCATAGGAAATTAGAGATAGCTTATATAGTATTGGCCTGAATTTTGCACGCATTTTCCCGAAAATTCTAGCTAGAGACGGAACGCGAAAGTGGGCGTGAAATGCGAACCGGCAATTTCGTGTGTTTTCGCGAAGTTTCTATGTGAGTCTGCATAGAAATAGCAGTTGAAAGGCGGAGTCCACATGGGTCAGCGAAAGATAGGTATTTCATTATAGAGAAAATGCATACAATTTTAGATAGTTAAGGGCTTATTTACTCATGAAGTAAGAAATTGCCCCTTTATATTCTTTTGGTTATACATAGGATTTGTTGATATACAGGATGCGTTAACAGTTCGTGGGCTATTTTTTAAATGTTGACATTTGACTATAAAAGTTGATTTTTGACGAAATTTTCGACATTTCTAGGGCTCTTCTATGTGCCGAACAAGAATCCGCATTTATTTTTTCTCCTGGATCTTGGGTATATGATCAAAAATAGCTTACAAAAAAACCTTTTTTGGGATTTTACCCTTGTAGAGGTACCTTTTCGTGGTTCAAAGTTCTCCAAATTAGTTGAAATTTAGTATCCAGGGGTTTTTCGACATGGGGAACACGAATCCGAAGGAATTTTTTGATGTTGACCATGGGAAGGTACTCCTAGTCAAGAAAAATAGCAAATGTTGACTCGTCTTGGTAGTCCTGATTATTGTTTATTTCTATTATAATAATATACAAGAAACTAAGGGCATACACAATAACGGGATGAAACGATCGTTCGAGCAACACAAAAACGGGATAAACAATAACGGGATGACAAGAACGGGAGACAAAAACGAGACGACAAGAACGGGACGATTTCAGACCTCGCCTTCTAAAAGGAATTTTGATATGGTGTCAAAGACTTTTTTACTCAGGATAAAGAGTTGAGAAAAAAGTCTTTTATACTATCTAAAAATTCCTTAAAGGAGCTAAGAGTTGAAGAAAAATCGTCCCGTTCGATTGTCCCGTTCTTGTTCGTCCCGTTATTATGTATGCCAAACTAAGATTCTTCTTTAAACAAAGATTTTGTTTTGTCTTTAACTTCTGTTTCATCAAACAACAATGAGCTAAGTGTCGAATATAAACTTTTCAAATCTCTTGGTTCATCGGTTTGTTGTTGTCCATTCGTGGTTGGATTCATATTCCCCAATTTGATCATTGGTGGCGTCTTAGCCTTTGGCATAGTCTGAGAATCCGTACTTGCACTTTGTTGATATATCTTTAAGCCGTTATAGTGCTGCGGGAAGCATGCCACAATTTTCTATTTAAAAATAGATTTAGTTATGCTGCTTAAATTACCTCCGCAAAGTCCATCCTGAGATTTTCATCCATTTGTACAAGATCTATAGGATGCTTCTTGATTTTATGAACTTCTTTCATATGCCTTGTAACAAAATTTTTTGAATTATGACACATTTGGCATTGCGGAAATGGACATCTAAAAAATTGCACATATAGCGAAAATATAAAATTTACCGATAAGAAGCCTGTTTCAGATGGATTCGTGCATGTTCTTCCATCACATTATGGCTAGACAAGACAAAATTTGAGCAGAGCTAAAGAGTAAAATGTTGGAATTTGATAGGAATTGGAAGTACAAAAAGTGATGTTACAAAAACAAGACAAAAGTGACCATCCTTTCACCGGCTAGTAATATGCGAATTTTGATCATGAATATAAATTGTACATAGTGATGAAAGTAACAAATTTGGCTCATTTGTCATACAATAAAATGTTATTGTGCTCAAAATTCGCATATTTCTGGCTGATGACATGGATTGTCACTTTTGTCATCCTTCCTAATTTGAAGGCTTACCTCGCATTTGGTTTCTCGATTAGCCACTTCAGTTAGGTCTGGCATGAGACCTCTTATGCGACTTTCTTCGATAATTTGACTTTTTTCAATACGTAAGGCGTTATAAATTCGTGGGCGGTACTGAAAATTATAAGGTTTATTCAAATTGGAAAAAAGTTGCCACCTTTGTTGGTATTATAAAAATTCATTAAAAATTGAGCATTTTTTATTTTTACAGTAAATTCAGAATCACAACTAGCAGTGCACAAGTTACAAAAAGTGACAATCCTTTTTAATGGTTAGAAATATGCGAATTTTGAGCACGAGAATATTATGTTCAGTGCGACCAAGGAGACGAATTTGTCACCTTGAGACAAATTTGCTACAATTGACACTATGAACAATTCCTGACTGTGTTCAAAATTCGCATATTTTTACCCAGTGGTGTAGCCACATGGGGGAGGGAGTGCTCCCGTTCTTGAAAAAATTTTAAAATTTTCCTAAAGGCTCCTTTTATGTTTTCCCGATTTTGAAAAAAATGACCATTTTTTCCAATTTTTCACCCAAAATGGCTATGTTTGCCCTAAAAAATGCACAGATTTTTGCCCAAAAATTTCACCAAAACATGCCCTCCGTAGTTGGAAGTCTGGCTACGCCACTGTTTTGACCAGAGATAAGGATTATAACTTTTTGCGGAAAATCTCCAACTTTACCTGAACAGCATAACGATTCGCTTCATGTTTTTCCAAAATTGGTGCCCAATTTGTCTTTTCTATATCACCTTCACTTTTCTCTGAGTTTAATTCTTCTTGCACTTGTTTTGCAATCTCTTTACTCTTGCTTAAACGAGCCATACTTGGATTGTTGATCGGAAAACCCTTAGACAGCACTTCCCTAGTGTGGTGTAGACATTTTTCTGCCATAAGCCAAGCCCTAAATTTGATTTAGACATATAGTAACTCGAGAAAAAGTTAAGAAGTACAGGGTGTATTAAAAAAATGGAATTTGGGCGATTTTTTTAAAGGGGAGGTTTGTGGTAACTTCGTGAAAAAATTTTTCAGCAATCTTTGCGAAAATGACTTTTTTATGGTTAAAAATAAGCGAAAAATTGATTCCACGCATTCCCGAAGCATGAAAACGTACTCCTGATCCGATTTCGGGTATCTGATACCCCTCCCTCACCATCCATTATCTTGATGAATTTCCGCATAAAATTATCCCTATATGGGTCATTTTTAGGATTTTTGGAAAAAAAATTTCAGATAAAAAAAGCATGAAAAAAATCGCCAAAATTCCGGCTTTTTTCAATACACCCTTTACCTATGTTCCAAATCCGGGTTAGGTGTATAGATAACTGTTGCCCCTTCTGGATGCGCTTTGCTGATATGTAATTCGATGAAGATTTCTTTGCGGTTGTCATAGGCACAACTGCTGCATTTGTAAGGCCGATATTGGAGATGGGATTCTATGTGCATTTGTCTACAAAATGTTGATTTCATATTAAGTACCGGGAGCCGAGCGCTGCGCGCTCGGGGAGGAGGTTGTGGCTCCGAGCGACGCTCTTCAGAAATGTATTAGTTTTCAAAAATGATTAGTGAGCGACGCTCCTTAAAAATGTATTAGTTATTACTAATTTTTATTATTATTAATCCCTGCTATAGCTAATCTTTTTTCCCACAAAAAATTTTTTGAGGGGGTACCCCAGGGGTAGAAAAAGGGCCGGCCTCGACCCCTTCAATGGGGGTTGAGGCCCCAGAAGGCCGGTCCCCGGGGCCTCGGCCCCTTTATAGAAATTTATATTTAAAACGAGATTGCCATAATTTGTATATATTCGGAAAATTCAGGAAAAATTGAGCATTTTTTGTTTCTACAGTAAATTCTGAATCGTTAACGGTATTAAGATAATTCGATTGAAGTTGGCGATTTTTGAAATTTGTTTATTGCAGCGAAGCCCCTGATTTAGAGTCTTCGCTGCAATAAACAAATTTCAAATTATGCTGCAATAAACTAATTCTTACCTATTCCTTGAGCAAACCCATTCTTTACACAAAATACATTGAATATTAGGATAGTAGGCAGCATCATTATGCCTAGAAAGGCGAGGTGTAGTAAGCTTCTTGGCTTTAATTACTGTTGAGGTAGCATCATCGGCAGTTTGTGGAGAGGTTCTCCTCTCCACTGGCTTCAAGGTGTCTCTAATCATATGAGGTGAAATATTTGAAGAAAATGAGGTGGTTGAGGTAGGCTGATGTTGAGGAATAACGGATGTTTGAAGTATCGGCGAATCAGGTTTATGCATAGAAAAATCCATGTTGGTGGCAAAATTCGGGATAATTTGAGGTAAAAAAGTGTGATTTTGAGCAGAGACTAGGCTTTGGTCTAAAATGATATATCGATAGTCACATCCGGTTTTTTGCCACCCTGTACTTACGCAACAAAGTCAATAAAGCTTTCGTATCTAATTGCTTTAATAACAATGTCATCACATCCATATTCGAATTTGAAGCTGAAAAATGTATATTAGGAAATTGTTTGTAATCAAAATTTACCAAAACTGTGTAATTGAGCAGTTTGTTCAATGGTAAAATTTTCGAACCCATTATTAGAATTTGTTGGAGAAGAGGTATTCATATGAACAAGAGGTTCCTTAAAATTTGTATGACAAGCTTCGTTTTGTGCAAAAGCTGATGGCGCCGACAAGATTTTCCGCAGTTCACTCAAATCTGTTGTGGAAACTCTCGGCTTCTTTGGAACATCTAAAAATTCAATTCTTTTATGATCTTAATGACAGACTCAATGGGCCTTTGTCTAGACCCAACAAAGCTCAATATCTCATAACGGAACCCGTAATTTTCGAGGAATTGCCTTCTTTCCTGAGAACTCGTTGTTAAAAAAAAACAGGTTTTCCATCCACGTGATGAGTCTCACTTTTCGTCTGACCTACAAATTTTCGGTGTCATTTTGACATTTATGGTTGAATGCTGAAAGATTGGAAGACTTTTGGGTTATATTGCATTTCTTTCTTCTATTTAAAGCGCGCGATTTTCCCTTTTTAATTTGTGGGCGAAACAATTGCGAATGACCTCGTATAAACAAGAAGAAGGTTGAAATCGAAAGTGAAGATTTATGAATTCAATAAAACATAAGAAAGAAAAAAGTTTTTGTTTCCAATTGCGACATTCTTCTAAGAGATACAGAACTTCAATCTCTGGGACATAATTTGCAACGGCATGAGGGTCTCCAATCTAATTTCGTCCCGAAATTGAACCAGAGTGGCCCACATCTCCACAAAGGGGTAGAATTCCATCTCCCACCACGCCGCACCCTCCCAAGAATGACGACCACTTCGCAACTTCGCGCTGAAGGCGCGAAATTCTCTTCTAAAGCACATTTGTTTTTAACTTACCGCAAGGTGCATTGTTTTCTGGCTCTTCTGGACTCGTTTGATGAGAATTCAAAATTTCATCAAATTTCTTGGAATGCCACGCTTCAAATGCCGCTTTTTTCTTGAGTTTTGAAACGGGGACGGGAGAAGAAGCTGAATCAACTGTCTCTACAGGTTCTTCTTTAATACTTTTTGCAGATCCAAGAAGCATAGAGCCTCTATTTTCTATTAGGTCAATAGGAGGGGCATTCAATAAAGCTTTTAGGGCATGCATAGAAAATTTTCTAAAATTATATACATAGAAATATATAAATGTAGGGAGGGGAAAAAGAGTACAAAATTTTTTGTCCTGGCTTACTCTCGGAAATAATATCGTCAAACTCGTTCAGGTGCACGAATAAAACCCGCCAGTTAAACCCATGGGTTTTACTCGTGCATCTGCACGAGTTTGGCAATATTATTTCCGAGAGAGTACTTATATAAAAATTTAGACATGGTATAAAATAATTTTACTCAAACACGATTAAAAAAAAAGAAGCGCCTCGACATGTTAACCAGGTTGGGATATCAAATCTCATATAGTCACATAAACTGAAGACAGTAGAGAGCACACTAGAAGTAGACCTAGGTCAATTTGAGGTCACCGACCAACGATTGATGAAACAATGCTTGAGGATTACTCTATGCCAGACTTTTTTTTGTTAGTTATGTGATTATGTGTCAGATGGACATATGATAAAAAGTTTATGTTCAAAAAAGGCTTTCAAAATGGATATAGTCTAATTTACTGGATCTGCTAAGAAAATTGGACGAGTATATAGTCTGTTTTCGCGCTAGATTTAAGATCTTACAAGCCTATAGTCATAGGTCACCAGTGGGGGGAGGGTACACCGGTCCCTTAGGATGAATGGATGAATGGCCTTTTAGGGGGGGGTACATGCATACATGAACAAGGAGGGGGGACAAGCTATCTCGGGGCTATATGTGTCGACCAAAAAAAAGGTCGATTTTTTCAAAAATTTATATGAATGAATTGGGGGGGGGAGGGTACATGAACCTCCATGATTGATGGATGAATGACTATATAGGCGGAAGGTCCGAGGATGAGTGGTGAGGGGGGTACTGTACCCCTCCCCTTGGTGACCTATGCCTATAGTCAAGTGGTTAGGATACCAAACGCACTGAAAGGAGTTCGATTATAAAAATAATATCAACATCGTGTTGCTAGCATAAAAATACTATCTGCAAAAATTTTCATTATTTTTAAATACTGAAAAAGAAATTGGTTCAAGCGGGATCGAACTGACCCCTTCAGTGCAGATGCCTGACATCTTAACCACTTGACTATGGGCTATATAAATTTGAACATGGGATATGTTGCAATAAATGTAAAACAGACTATATGACACTTTATTTTCGCCATGGTTTATGGCGAGAGTTAAAAAAGTTATAGACTAAATTCAATCTCTTCAAAAACTATAAGCAAGACATAAGATCAAAAATATGCCCAAATTAAAATTTTTCCCTAAAAGCTTCAACAATAAGCCTTAAACGTCTCTAATCGCCGATGAGTTCAATCCATGAGAAGCGGAGGTATTATAGCTGTTTGAGAAAAATTAGGTCATCAGCCTAAAACCGGCTCGTCGCCCTCCGAAAATGACCAAATGACCTGCTTATTCTTTCTTTCTACGCACAAACGGGTCGAGGAGTGTGTTGCTCGTGTTGGTTTCTTGCTGCTGTTGTGATGCTGGTAGAAAGAGAAAGCATCTCGATTTCGAATCCACGATGAAAGAAAAACTACTCCATTTTAAGAAAAATGGGCGCAGAAATCCGAAACATCTGCTATGCTAAACACGGGTGTATTTGAAATTTTGACCGGACCCGGACTCGTTTTTAGTGGAAATCATGTCACATGGAGAGAAGGAAATAGAATAGGTCATTTTGTGCCGTTGCCCGAGGTCATTAAAATAAAAAACATTAGAGACACATCTGCATTAGAGCAAAAAATTTTGAAAAAAATTTCTACTCTTCCTATTGAATTTGGGAAAATGTATTGAAACGAAAAGCCAGACATCATGAAATTCAAAAATACGACGTTTAGCGGCTGATTTTGTGTCGCTGGGGATTTTTTACGTCGTATTTTTTGATTTTCTGATGTCTCTTTTCGTTTCGATACAGTTTTCCCTGATTCAATGGGAAATGCAGAAGATTTACAAATATAGCATTGTACATAATTTCACTAGATAGCTTATCTCACAGCCCCGGAAAAAACTTTTCCCCATTTTTGGGAGCTGTAAGGCAGAACATGACCACTCCTAACATAAAATCATCTCAAATGGTACACGAATGCTCAAATAACAAAATTATGTTCACTGCTCGCCGACCTCATTATTGCTAAAAATGAATTAGAACGACACTAGATTATGCAAATTTTATCCTAGTTATTTTATCCTGGTCTTTTATCACTTTATTTATTCGATGATGATATCACATGAGGGATCACAAACAATTTTTTGGGTCACTTTGAATTTTTATTTAAAAAATGAAACTTTTATGTTGTTGGTGGTGGCACAGCGACTGGTTTCTTGGCAATTTTGTACAGGAACAGTTTGCTATAATCATAAGCGGCGACTGCAAAACCGCTTCCCCGGCCATTGATAAATTGGGCACCGGAGATGGGAATGTTGGGAAGTTGTTCGCCGTGTCGGAATTCGACCTGAAAAAAAGAAAATTGGCCTTTAGATACAGGCTTAGCGAGGTTCTAATTATGAAATTTCTCGCCAAGAGAAAAAAGTCATCATAATGGTGAAGTGGCAAATGTTTCTCATCGAAGGTTTCGGTTTTTGCAAAAATGTTGGAAATTTATTCAATTTTTATTTCCCCCTATGCATTTTTCAAACTTTACTCATACCATAAAAGTTATTCAAAATTTTTTTGGTCATTTTTCGTATCATTTTACGGTCTATTGGATAGGCCCCTAGTGGGTTTCGAACCCTTGACCATTTGAGTGCAAAGACGTTTGCCACTTCAGCATGGCTGATGAAATTTTTACCTGATAAGCCTCCGGTTTCCTGGTATGCAATTTCCAGATTCTGATATAGCTGTCTTCACCCGCCGTCAACACATAGGCAGATTCCGGTGCGACGGCTATAGACGAGACCATTCTCGAGTGTGCATTCACTTCGGCCATGAGCTCACCGCTTTGTACGGAATAAAACAATACTTGACCCAGAAAATTTCCGATTAACACTTGTTTACGGAGGACATTGCAACAGCTTACTGAATGGCTAAAAAATTACATTTTAGTATCATTTTTGGAGAGGGGATCAAAACGAAAATTGAGTTTTAAAACAAAAACTTGAAAAAAATTCCACATTTTTATTTAAAGGACCACTCCACTAGGGAAAAAGTTGTCACAATTTGTATATATTCGGAAAGATCATGAAAAATGGAGCAATTTTTGTTTTTACGGCACCCTCTGAATCGTTTTAGTTTTTGAGATAATTGTGTGTGAAGTTTCGTTTGTGTATTACAACGAAAACATTTGCCTAGGTTTCAATTTGAAACTTATGAAAATGTTTTCGCTGTAATACACAGAAGAAACTTCATACACAACTATCAAAAACTACAACGATTCATGCCATAAAAACAAAAAATGCTCCATTGTTCATAAACTTTCCGAATGTATACAAATCATGGTAACTTTTTTCCGAGTCGACTGGTCTGTGTTTTACAAAGAAAACATGTATTTGCATAATTTCAAAAAAATGTTACCCCGTGTTAATTTTCTTGAGTATAGTTTTCATATTCTTATTCCACACTATAGCAAGGCCATTTACATCAACAGAGGCAGTAATCAAATCGAAAGCACAAGTAGCAACATCGGCTATGGGGTGTTTATGTTCCTGCAAGTTTTCGTTTTAATGCAAAAATTTTTTTAATCAAATCAATTTACCATAAGAGATTTTTTGACAGAAATATTATTTTCACTGCTACAATTGAAAATTAACAGCTCTCCAGTATGGGCTCCTAAAAAGGTTTGAAATGAGCATTAAAATTTGTTGAGTTACCGACAATAATAAAGTTTTCGACGCAACTTATTCCACGTGAAAATCGAAACGTTTCCTCCACCAAGCGAACGTCAATAGCATCTTGAGGCTAAACAGATATTTTTTTAAATTTTCAATCGTGGTTTTTTGAATCAGACCCATTTTTTCTGACACCCTATCCACTTGACTATCGAGCCCAGTGTGTTTGTTTCATAGTAAGACTAGTAAAAAACTATATTTTTAACCTACCGAATCCAATGGAACACTAGCCATGATTTTCCTATCTTTTATATCATATATCTAAATTTTAAAAAATATATTTAGTAATTTGTTATTTTTTACCAAAGCATTAGTATTTGAACCAACCACCAAGACTGGCAATGTTCGATTTGATGGAAGGCAAAATTTGGCCTGTAAAGCCAGCATTGGACGATCTTTTCCACTTTGTTTCAAAGGTATAGAATCGACAGAAACTGATTCCATTTTAAGATCCCAAGTTGCGGTACATATCTTTAAAAAAAGGGTTCTTAAAGGCAAGCATGTAGAGCAATAGGAACGAATGCACTGCACAACTTTTTAAAGAATTGATTGCACAAGATCTTCTGCACAAGGATCTTCTGAGAGAGGTTCGGAAGGTCTATACCCCTGGATCCCCCTTGTATTGGGGTTTTTATGTCCCCCTTGACCATTAGTTTTTTCATTTCGATTTCAGAAGAAGGGGTCTTTTAATTTTTGAAAAAAATCAAAACCTGATATTTACTACAAATACAAGCATATGTCAACATTTTCGTCTCTACAAACATCACAGATAAATTATTTGACCAGCTAGAGGCACTTGAAGGAAGTGCAAATTCTTTATGTGCTTCATACATATTTTTTGAGTCCTAAAATTTTTGCAATTTTGTCAAAAAATTATTTTAAAAAACCTATACCTGATACGGGACAACATTTATATTGTGCATTTTTAAGAAAAAATTAAAAATGAAAAAATTTAAAAATATGTGGGATATTTAAAAATTATGCTACTTTTTATATTTCGAACTTTGGCCACTCCCACACTTCAATCTTATGATTTTCGAAATTAGAATAATCTAATACAAAAAATTCTCACCTTTAGAAAAGTTTCAGATCTATAATTTACATACAGAAAATTTAACAGCACTTATGAATAAGCTAGGAAATATATTTCCTTTTAGTTCAAATTCTTTACTCTAGTTACCATGGATACTTGATGGAGAAGAAAAAGTGGATAAATGTTAAATTTTACCTAGAGACTAAAAACAATTACCTATACAATCATATGAGGCCTCAATGTGTGTATTAAACGGGCAGTGGGACACTCTACGCACCAATGAAACAATTTTAAAAAACTCATCGTATTCAGTAGAGTTTCTTTCGGTTTTCAAACGTTTGGTTCAGATTGACCTTTTCGATTTCGACTTTTTTCGGTTTCATTTTTCAGAAACTCTAGAAAAACCAATAAATTTTTTTGAAAAATAATTATTTAAGACAAGCTTAAAAGGCGCCGGATTGTTTGGGGACGGACTTTTGGGGATGTGACATTTGGGGACGGACTTTTGGGGATGTGACATTTGAGGACGGACATTTGGGGACGGACTTTTGGGATGTGACATTTGGGGACGAAATTTGGTTTTTTTAAAAAGGTATAGTGAACGCTCGTTAAAGGGGAGTAACTAGG
>JAQGCP010002035.1:0-11111 GCA_034699885.1 Acrobeloides thornei | reverse complement strand
TTTTCGCATGATTTTACCCCTATATAGGCTGTTTTGGCAAAAATTTTTTTTCGGAGAATGACCCCCAAATGAGACCCTCCCCCTTTAACAACTTTTTTTCGAAAAAATTAGTTTGAATGTTGCTCAGAATAGCTGAAAATAACAGAATATAACGAAAATGTGAAGGAGTAGTCCCGTGTTAACAATATGTGGAGGAAGTATATTTCAATTTTTTTAATTGCGTGTTATTCATTGAAACGCAAAAAAGTAATTCGTAAGCAAAAGTTTTTATTATTTCCGGCAAAGTTGAACAAATAAAAATTTCTTTAAAGTTATAATTAATAAGCGTAGGATTTCGTGTTACTTGCACTAATTACCTTCCCATTCATAGAGATGTTTTCTTGATGTGGAATAATTTATCCTTATTCTTAACCTGAGTTAAAACCAATAGGCTTTTTCTATCCCCATTTCGTTGCTAAGCCAACGAGAAAAGGTAGAGAGAAGAGGTAATTTGACGTACGTATTAATTTAGAATGAAATTGCTATGTAAGTTCTTTTTCATCTTAATTTTATCAAGAAGTCGTTTGGTCTATTTTAATGTTTTATTGAGAATGACAAATTCTTGGTATATTTAGGTTGTGTCCAAATTTGATTATCCTTGTGCTAACTGCCAAAGCGTTTATAGCCGAGAAAACCTCACAGTGATTTATGCTACCGATTTGTGCTAGCGTCATTTTTATTGAAAATTTTCTTGGGTTATGTTTTTAAATAAAAAGAAGATTGATTGGAACCATGAGCGACGATATAGCTACTACGGTAAGTAATGCTGCTTCACATGTTTCAACAAGTTTGTCTGTTCTTGACCTTTATTTTTTGCTTTTATTGCGGTTAGCACTACTAAAAGGTCGAAATTCAATACGAATCATTCAGTGACCACCATAGTGTAGTGGTCCGGTGCATTTTTTGTTTTTATGGCATCTTCTGAATCGTTGTAGTTTTTAAGAAAATTGCGTTTGAAGTTGGCGACTTTTGAAAACATCTGTGTATTACAACGAAAACATGAACGCAGTAAAAATTCGCTGAATCAATAAAAGTTGTGTATTGACGCGAAAAGTTTTAAAAAAATTTCGTTTTTCATCGACTTATGAAAACTGGCAAAATTTTGAATTTTCGCGTCAATACACAACTTTTATTGATTTACGGATTTTCACTGCGTTCATGTTTTCGTTATAATACACAGAATTTCAAATCGCCAATTTCACACATGCATTTATCCCCAACTTCATATGCATTATCTTTGAGACGCTAGCCGTCACGAAATCGTCCCGAAACCGGGACTCATTTCCAGACGGCGCCCGGAAACGGGTTGAATTTACCTGAATATTGACACGAAAACCCTGAATTTTACATTTTTTCAAAAATACGCCTAATTATTGGGTGGATTTAAAAAACAAAGACAGCATTCTTTATTGCTCGACAAGATGAATAAAACGACACCAAATTTATCCAATTTGAAAATTGTTTTGGGTTATTGAAGCGAAAACTCTGATTCATGTTTTCGTTTCAATAACCCAAAACAATTCTCAAATTGTATAAATTTGGTGTCGTTTTGTTCGTCTCGTCGAGCTATAAAGAATGCCGTCTTTCTTTTTTAAATACACTCAATTAAGTGTATTTAAAAAATGTAAAATTCAGAATTTTCGTGTCAATATTCAAGAGGGTCCGGAAATCGTCGTGAAGTGCGTTTCACGACTGCTAGCACGCACCAGAAATAAAAAAAGCATAACTCTTTTTTTATGTGTTATTTGCCCTTTATTAAAAGTAATGAATCTCGCGCGTTTCGAACAAACCCATTATAGCAAGGTAACTAGGAACGCCTACGAGCTTTCACAAGCTTGTAGTTATCCACTTGTGAAGGTTCTCACACAGTCGGGATCCCAAATTATATATATTTAAAGTTGTTTACTGGCTTTTTGATTTCTGTAATCCAGTAGTGGGCATCTCAATGCTAAAACTAGGAAGCTTCACAAACATGAGTAAGTATACAATTTTTTCATTAATATCCTCAACAAGTGAATACCCTAAAGTTGTGTTACGTAACACTTTATTAATAAATAAGGGTTGATAGCCTTGACAACGTACTTCATAGGGTTTCTTGTCGCAGCTATTATGCCACATTCCAGGCTTTATAGGTTTCTGTAATAAAGTAATTTCAAAGACTTTTGGATAAGGTTAGCCGCTTCTTCGTGCCGTTTTCTTTCCTTCTTTCCTCATTGATGGGAGGTTGTTGGGATTCTTGGTCATCTGCTTCATTTTCGGATTATTTTCTGCTTCAGATTCTATGTGAATTTTTAAAAAATTTTCCTTCTTCATCGAAAAAAGTTCTCAAGCTTTCTTAAAGGTCGCCACAAACTATCAACGAATCGTACGAGTATAAAATACAATCGTACGACGGACGAAATGGCCACAAGCTATCGTACGAGTTCGATGGCTCGTACGATGAAATTTCCTATGATAGCATAAATTCGTACGATGAGCCGTCGTACTTTTATCGTACGTTATTGATTTTTTACATATTTAAAAAAATCGAGTTTTCGTGTCAATAAATAAACCATTTCAAACGAGTTCAAGACGAATTCGAGACGCCGTCTCGAATTGGTCGTTTTCGTCTCGAACTCGTTTGAAATGGTTTGTATATTGACACGAATTTATCGTACTTTTATCGTATGATGCCGTCGTACGATAAAAGTACAATAAAAAAGTACGACAAATTTCGTACGATGCCATCGTACTGTGTCGTACGAAGCTTGTGGCGAATTTCATCGTACTTTTTCGTAATTTTACGATCGTACGATAGCTTGTGGGCCATCGTACATTTTGCTTGCGTTCAGTACGATAGAATGTGCGAGCTTGTGGCGACCCTTATGTAGTTAAACGTCCCCAAAGTATTCGTGTCAATACACAACAAAATTCAAAATTTCATTTCTGCATCGATTTTTTCTATGAACATTGTAACAATTTTTTAACTCGTTTCAATATACAATACGCCTTCCCTAAATCAGGAGAGCGTTGTTTCGCTTCGAAAACGTCAAATTCGGATTCCCGCATGTTTTTGCCCCTAGAAGGGTCATTTCCAGAACAAAAATTTTTCACGTGGGTGGCCCCCCCCCTATTATGTAATAGCTCCTGAATTTTCCTGACGAAGTCAATTTTAGGTGATGTATTAGAACTTAGTGAACCAAATAATCGCGTTAACATCGAAAAACTTTCTGATGAACCAAACGTTGTTATGCTAGCCGCAGGAAGTGGTATAACACCAATGGTTCGCATCCTACAGCACCGTCATGCACAAAAAAGGTTTTTCGGCATCACGAAGTTTCTGCTATGTGAAAAACCTTCGTTTAGACAATCAACACTGTTCTTCTTTAATCGTAAACGTATTGATCTCATTGACAAAGCTTTATTCAATCTCTCCTTCGACGATAATCTGGTTGTGAAAAATGTTTTCAGCGATGAACAAGATGTCAGTGGTGATGAACTCCGAGGGCGAGTTAGAAAAGAACTATTGGAGGAAAATCTGTCTACTTTAAAAGATACCCAATTTTTTGTTTGCGGACCAGAGGGGTTTAACATAGCTGCAGTAAAGTAAGTCAAAGCAATCCTCAATAAATTTACAGCGAAAAATTTTAGAAGCCTGGAGGAATGTGGAGTTGATAGGAAACATATCCATATATTCTGTTGATTTTTATTGTTGAAAAAAGGATCTTTTTTTCGATTCCGCCTTTTCTTGTCAGTGTTTTGTCTGTTATATAACAGATTTTCTATTGTGTTGTACAACACAACAGATTTGCGCGTTAAAACTGTTGTTCAACGATACAACCAGGGGGCGAAAAGGTGTCATCACCCAGGGTGGATCACCCATCATCCACTGGTTGAATCACCCAGTAGATGATTGTGGGTGATGCCACCCACTGGGTGATGGGTGTTTAAATTTTGGATGCTATCACCCATTTTTTCGCCCCCTGGATACAACACAACAGATTTAAAAACACTCCTTCTTATGAGGCCGTAATTTTTCGAAGAAAACATAAGGATCACTCCTTATTTATGCACGCTACTGTCATACATCTCTTATCGTTGGTCAACAGTCAGTGCCATGCCCATCAATTGAGTCCACAGTTCACAACACTTTTATAGCTGTGTCAATAGAAAATTAGCTAGCTAGACTGTTGATTGGTTCAATGAATCGCGCCTAGGAATTTTATAGGCTTTAATAAAATTTTATTTTGAAAATATTATATTCGTTTATAAAATGTAATCGTTCATTCATTATCTATATTACTTTATTCAATTTCAATATTCTTATTCGAATTTTTATGTATAGTTTTTAATATGGCTTCAAATTCGAGGCCAAGTAACGATGGAGGCGAGACATCTGGCATAAAGAAGGTGAGTTCCATCGATTTACCTTTGGGGTCATCCACCGGGAAAAAAGGAAAACCGGAACTAAAAAATGAACTGAACGAAAATGAAAATTCCCTAAGTCTAAATTTTTTTCGATCTGCTGTTATAACTTTGCTGTTTTTCAGATAATTATTGGAATATGTGCAATGCAAAGAAAAGCCAATAGCAAGCCGATGAAAGCCATTATGGCAAAGATTATGGAATATTATAGTGTAATTTTTCTGAAGATTAATGTCATGCATATCCAGTGGCGTAGCCACAGGGGGAGAGGGGGGGGGTGCCCTGGGCAAGTGCTCCCCTGTTCTTGGAAAAAATTGGATGTTTACCTCCTAATTTTGACCTTTTTTTTAGAAAAGTGCCCCCCGTTCTTGGAAAAAATTGGATGTTTACCCCCTAATCTTGACCTTTTTTTTAGAAAAGTGCCCCCCGTAGTTGGGGGTCTGGCTACGCCACTGTACATACCCAGTGGGGGGACGGTCCCCCCATCACCCATCCACGGAAAATTTTGAGAAAAAAATCATAAGGGGGATCAAGGTAATTTTGAAAAATTTTTATCCATCCAAGCAGACGAAAAACATCACAAAAATCATCCACCCATCCACTCTTCCGGGCCAGTGTCCTCCCCCTACTGGATATGTATGATTAATGTGAGGAAAAAAGCATTTTTATAGGATTGGCTGGAGTTCGTCATTTTCCCAGAAGACGTGATTTTGAATGAATCAGTTGAAAATTGGCCATTATGTGACTGTTTGATTAGTTTCTATGCAACCGACTTCCCATTGCATAAAGCAATTCAATATGAAAAACTACGCCGTCCCTATGTCATCAATGATCTGAATAGGCAATATGATCTGGTTGGCAAAATTCTCAACTTTATATATAGTTTTTTCTTCCTATTTTTAGCTGGATCGTCGTAAGGTGTTTCACAATCTAGCTAGAGCCGGAATTGATCACCCACGACATTGTGTTCTGATGCGAGACGCCGAGGGAAAAGGTTTGTTCTTTTTAGGGGCGTAGCCAGAAAAAAATTTCGTAGGAGGCTGAGGTTAAAAAAAGTTCGGAGAGAGCTGAAGTGTAAAAAATGCTGGCTAGGGTAGAGTTTTTTTTTGAAAATGCTGTTTTTATGCTGAAAATGCTCAGAAAATACGATTTTTGGTAAAAAAAATATGCAAAACATGAGCTTTTTTGTGAAAAAAATGGCCTATTTTAGTGACAAGGTTGAAAATTTTTGTGAAAAATCATAATGGAGAGGACGATTGGGATTTTTTATATAATTTTCACAAATTTCGGATAAAAACAGAAGATTGGGAGGGGCCAAGAGGGAATTTTTTTCGGATTTTGGGGGCTATAGCCCTTCGTTAGTCCTCCTTCCCTGGCTACGCCACTGGTTTTTTTGTGTCTCAAAAAACTTACACCTTATTTATAGTCGAAGGCGAGCTCAAAGAATTCAACGATCATATCGAAGTGAACGGAGGCCAATTTCATAAGCCATTCGTCGAGAAGCCTATATCCGCCGAAGATCACTCGATTTATATTTACTATCCCAGCTCGGTTGGCGGCGGATCGCAACACTTGTTCAGAAAGGTTTCTTCTTTGGCACTGCAATACAGACCCTCTTCTGGACAGCAAAGTCACGCAGTTACGACTCAGTTTCTCCCTCTCTTTTTCTCTTCTTTCCTAATAACAATTTGCTATATCTGTCCGAATAGTTTGCACCTAATTTTCCAATTCTTATTTTATTTATGCTTTTGGGCGAGAATATAATTAACCTGCGCAGTGAATTTCCATTAATTTGATTTTAAGACAACTGTTTAGATCAACGACCGGAGTAGTCGGTATTCTCCCGTGAGTACAGTGCGAAAAGAGGGCAGCTATCTTTACGAAGAGTTCATTCCCGCCGATGGTACAGATATCAAAGTGTATGCAGTGGGGCCATACTATGCACACGCGGAAGCTAGAAAGGCTCCAGGGTTGGACGGGAAGGTGGAAAGAGATGCGGATGGGAAAGAAGTTCGATACCCAGTTATTTTGAGCGCAAAAGAGAAGATGATTGCGCGTCGAGTTGTGCTAGCATTCGGGGTATGTAGTAAAGTTTTTGATAAGGGTAGGATTTACTCCACACCTCAAAATGACGCGGAACCGCTTTAAATCGGTTGAAAACGGCTCGAAAATGATGAAAAACCACCCCAAAAATGGAACCGATTTGTTTTTCGCCATTTTTGGGGTACCCAGGCTTAGGCTTAAGCCTAAGTTTGTTCTGGAAATAACCAGCCTAGGGGGTAAAAACATGTGCTCAACTACAAATTTGATCACAAAAATTGCAAAAAATTTGTAGCAAACAGTTTGTGGCTTCGATTTGCTACGCGCAAATGGACGTTCCTATGTATGTGATGTGAATGGGTTCTCCTTCGTGAAGACTTCGACGAAATACTATGAGGATACAGCTAAAATCCTTGGGAACACAATTTTGAGGAGGTTGGCGTCGAGCATGTCGATTCCTTGGCATATCCCATATCAAGATGGTAAACTTACACAATAAATGCCAACGTGAAAAAAACAATCGAACATTTCAAATTTAGATGACCCACCGCTCGTCTCCACTCCAAGTGGCAAAATCATGGAGCTTCGATGTGTAATCGCTGTAATTCGACATGGAGACCGCACACCAAAACAGAAAATGAAAGTGATTGTAAATGACGAGCGATTTTTCCAGCTATTCCGAAAATACGACGGAATGAAAAAGAAGGAGATCAAAATGAAACGTCCTAACCAATTGATGGAAGTCTTGGAGCTGATACGAGAGATCCTACACGAACAACAAGTAAAGACCAGTCGTAAACGAACAGACACCATCTCTTCTAGGATCTTCGAGACAACTTACTCCACCACTTGGCCGAAGTTGATGATGATTCCGATGAGTCCCGCCAAGTCGAACACGATCTTGAAAAATGCGAAGAGAATGTCAAGACGTGGGACCAGATGCGATGCGTGCTTGAAATGTGGGGAGGAAAACGGTTTAGCCAGTCCGAGTATAGAATCAACGCCAATTTCCAAATTCTTTCGTTGAAATACGAATTTTTCTAGACGTTTTTTATACTCTGACTCGGCTTGTGATGTAGTTATTGCACATATATTTTCTTTTGCATGATCCTATTTTTAGTTTAGCTCAATTTTCATGTGTATAATGTGTTGGTGTATATATTTTTTTTAAACACTTTTCTATCGATATGTTTGCTAACATTCCCAAATTTTCATTTCATTATTTCGTTAAATAAAAATTATCTATGCACTAACATTGGTCGTGGTGGTATATAAAAAATTGAACTTACAGTCCGTTTCACACGACGTCCGAAAATGAGAAAGAATGGTTCGACGATGGAAATTCAAATACAAGAGCTACTACACAATAGAGGGGTGGGGCCACTAGTGATGCTTCAAAATCTGCTACATGTAACAGATTTCGAAGCATCATTAATTTGGGGGCCGGTGACAACATGTTTGTCATTTTTTGTAACTTCTTCACTATTAAGCCCATTGTAATGCAGGTCAAATAGGAATTTCATGTTAATTTCACGAGAAAATAAAATTTTAATTTAAAAAATGAGCATGCTTTTTTTAAATTTATAGCGTATGCATTTCCCCTTTTCCACTTTAAAAATTTGGCACACATTCATTAAATTAATTAACAGGTACGGACACTTCTCTGGCATCAACCGAAAAGTTCAACTCAAATATATGATGCCGAAGGAAAACAAGAGCTCAAACTCCGATACCGAAGAGCCCAATACTAGTCCAGCATTGTTATTGATTATAAAATGGGGTGGAGAACTAACTACTGCTGGTAAGTCAAAACAGAAAAAATTGGCATATTCTTTAGCGGCATGAACAAAAAACGGAACTAAAAAAATGGAACCAAAAGATTACAAAAAGGCATGGTAAAAACGGCACGTTATATAAATCTGAATTATTCTTGTTATTTCTTGCAATTGAATATAGGCTAGGCTTAAGTTTAGATTTAAGCTTAAGCCTAAGCCTAGTAGTACCGCCTCAAAAATTTTGTTTCAATTTTTTTCAAAAAAAGATTAGCTATACTGATTTTGCCAAGCCGTTTTTGAATTCCGAAACAAGTCGTTCCATGCCGTTTTTTGTATAACTGACCAAAAATTTCATAAGAGTCTCCCCTTATGATTTTTTAAGTTCTGGAAAATTTTGTTTCAAAAATATCAATTTTTACACAAACCTATTTTTTAAAATTTTATCAATTTTTTACTTTAAAAAATTCAATTTTTCTTTGAAAAATCTTTTTTCATTGACCCCAGATTTTGAAAGTTCTTTTTTTCAGTGACCTCCTCCATTCCTGTACCCCAGGACTGAATAAACGGCATTAAGGTCGAATTCATCTCACAATTTTTTATGCCTTATTTTTTCACGGATTTTTTGGCATTTGAGAATTATTGTTTATAGGTGTGCTGCAAGCAGAAGCTTTGGGCAAACTATTTCGTACACTTTATCCAGGAATTCAAAGAACTGATGGTAAAGACGGCCCTGAAGATACACAAGGATTGGGATTTTTGAGGTATTATCCTACAGGGTGTTTCAAAAAAGTGGATTTTTGTGATTTTTTACATGATTTTGGGCCCGAAAAAGCTAATTCCAACGACGCTTGCATTCGCTCACCGAGTATATAATACTAGTTGGGGTCGGGCGAGAACCTTCTAACTTTATCGCCTGGCCCTTCGGCCCATCTTCGAAAAAGTGTCTCTTAATTCTTATAATATTTTTTTTAAATAGGCTCCATTCTACATACCGGCATGATTTAAAAATTTACTCGTCAGGTAAGCATGATTTAAGCGCAACAAATAAACATGCTCATTTCAGATGAAGGCAGGGTGCAGATGACTGCCGCTTCGTTTGCAAAGGGGCTATTGGCTCTGGAGGGTGAACTCACTCCAATTTTGGTTAGCATTTAGCTTTTTTATTTAAAAATATTTTTCTTGCTAGATGCAAATGGTCAAGTCAGCGAATACAGATGGCTTACTTAATGATGATTATAATGCAAGACAGTTCCAAAACGAACTCAAATCTTACTTGCACTCGATTCTACAAGTTGATCGAGATTTTACTGCCGAAGGTAATTCGTTCCCCCTTCCTCCATTTCACTATTAGAAATGTCGGAGCTAGTTTACTTACAAGGGAACCGCAAGGTTTGCGACAATCGAAACCAAGCTTAAGAGATAGGGGGCAGCTCAAACGGTATAATATGTCAACATTTTGGTCCCATAGGTCGTTTTCGTCTAGATAAAAAAATAAAGTTATGATGCAAAAACAAATCGGCATAGCAGGGAGTTGAACTCGTGCCTTTTAACTGCAAAGACGGAAACACATCCACTGTACCATTGCTACTTATTTTCATGAAAAACAAACTTTTGATATAAAAGTAGTTTTTGAGTAAAAAATATTTTAAATAAAAATCGTATTTAAACATTTTTTAACTTGTATATCAAAAGTTTGTTTTCCTTGAAGACAAGTAGCAATAGTGCAGTGGATGTGTTACTGTCTTTGGAGTTAAACGACATGGGTTCGACTCCCTGCTGATTTGATTTGTTTTTGCATCATAAATTTTTTTATCTCGGCCTATGAGACCAAAATTTGGATATATTATATCGTTTTGAAATGCCCTCTATCATTTACGCTTGGTTTCGGTGAAAAATTTTTGTTGCAGACCTTGTGGTTCCCTTGTAAGTGAACTAGCACCGAAATCTCTTTTTCAGATTATGAAAATTTAAACCCATCCGGTCACCGGGCTATCAACAATGCAATGGAGTTCATCAGAAACCCCAGAAAGATGTGTCATGAGATAGCAGGACATGTGGAGAGAATGTGTGATATCATTCGATGGCATAAGCTAAACAACCCAAGTATGTTATAAATCTATGACGAAATTTTTTTGTTTTAGATCGCACATTGTATTTGAACGAAACTTGGGAGCTAGCAGAAAGACGCTGGAGCAAAGAATTGCGTGAGTTTAGGAAAGTCAGTAAAAATGGTGAAAATACTTACGACTTCGACATTACGAAAATCCCTGATATTTATGACAATATCAAGTACGATATGGAGCATAACCCAGATCTTTGTATTAATAACGAAGGTACAATTTTGTAATCTCGATCCATTCATATAGACAAGTTCAGGAGAATTCGAAAGGTTTTATTTATGTGTGAAGAACATGGCGGATATTGTCGTGCCACAGGTTAGAGGAAAATTTGGCACTATAACTTTCGCCACGTTTCATGTTCACCACTACGCCAAAAAACTACAGGGTGGGCCAAAAAAATGGATTTTTGTGATTTTTTGGGGCTCGAAAATTTATTTTTCTAAGGGTAATTTTATGTTTCTAGGGGTAATTTTATGTGGAGAACCAATTGTGCGCATTCCCGAATCCTGAAAATGCTTTCCTGGGCCTGATTCAGGGAAAAAATTGGGTTTTTGAAATTGCGAAAAACGATGAATTTCAATTCAAAAACCCAATTTTTCCCTGAAGGGTTAGGGAAGCATTTTCAGGGTTCGAGAATACCTCGCAATCGATTTACCCATAAAATTACCCCTAGAGGGGTCATTTTTAGAACAATACATTTTCGGGTCCCAAAAAATCACAAAAATCCACTTTT
>JAQGCP010002034.1:0-11112 GCA_034699885.1 Acrobeloides thornei | reverse complement strand
TATCGTTAAGTAAACTCAAAACATTAGCGAATTTAGCGCCAGATTTTTCAAACCCATATGTATTGATGAGGTTTTTATGATACTCGTCAAATAAAAGATTTTTATTTATTTCGATTTCATTATTGCAAATTGAGTGTTTTTCGCCTAAAAATTTGGGTTAGTCTTCCTGTCTAATAAATTATACAGGGTGTGTAAAAACAAGATTTTTGAGTTTTTATATAATTTTTCAACATTTCCCGTGTAGTGTTGAACTTTGAAAACGATTCCCTCACTAGAGCTTAGAAAACCTATAAAAATCGTTCAGTTTCGGACTTTTTTGTGACCTTCAGTTTCTTACTCGGGTTTCGGTCTTGGTCAGTCTTTCTCTTTAGTTTTTCATCTTTTTTCAAACATGCGGTTTCGGTTTCAAGCTCTTGCCTGAACTTGATTCAGGGAAGGAGTGTGTATTTGAAGCGAAAGTATATTGTTGCGAAAATGGCTATTTCAGAATAAGGTAAGAGTTTCGAAGGTTCGGCAATGCACACAATCGATTTCGCGTATAAAAAGCTACCTATAGCGTATTTTGGCAAAAATTTAAAAAACTTGAAAATTTTGAAAAAATCGCTGAAAATTAAAACAATCCAAATTTTTGCCCCACCCTTTATATGAGTAAGACATACATTCTTGTGAGAACATCATGTAACATAATGCAGCAATATCAATGTCTCGAATCCCATACTTGATTAGTTTCATAGAAATTGCACGCTTCTCATCCAAATATTGATTATGGAGTCTAATAATTTATATTATATTATGCACAGCTATAGTTTTAGTCATATCTGGGCAGGGGGTCCAGAAATATACCCCTCCTCCGCTCTTTTTCAATTTTATCCTATACACTCTCTTGCCAATGACGTAATTATAGGGAGAGGGGGGGGGGATCCGGGGACCGATGCCCCTATTTGGGCAGAAAGCACGTTAAAAATTCTCAATTATAAGCGTCCTTATGTTTTTGGGGAAAAGTAAGCATTTTTTAAAAAGTGCCCCTCATATCGAACCCCTCAACTACGTCCTATATCCCCCGCCCCCGGCAAAAAAACATGGCGATCTTTTTTGGTATTCAGCTCTTTTTTAGCTAAAAAAACTGCATTTTTGGGCCAAAATAGTCATTTTTTCACGATTTTTAGTGAAAAATGACATTTTATTGAAAAATTGGGCTGTTTCGAGGTTTCTACCCTAACCCAATCATTTAATGGGAAAAGTTTTTTGAGTACAACCTGCCCAATCTTGTCCCAGGTTCTATAACTTACCTATAAAAATCTTCTATATTTTTCATATTAACTTCACTGCTAAAAAAATACTCATTGGTTTCATGTGAGAAATAATAACCATAGTGTGTTACAACTCGATTATCTTCTGGATCAGGAAAAAATATTGAAGTTTGATAACACTTGATTAAAAATATAATCTTTGTAAATACATTTTTTACTATAAGTCGCTAAAATATGATATTTGAAACATGTATTTATAAGGGGGACAGATAGGCCCATGCGATGCGACATGATTTTCCTGTTTTTAAGCTATATGGAGTTGGATAATAATAAATAAATAATCATCAATGATGCACTATCAGGTAAAAAATTTTAATGAAAAAATAGAAAAAATTTTTTGGTGAAAAATAATAATGGGGCACCATTGGAGTTTTGATATGAGAGGGAGGGGGCTTGCAGCATGTGAATTGGTTTTCGAAAATTCGTGCGACATCACCCCCGGAATGTCTAGGAGTTGTAAATGTATGATTTGAAAAACAAAATTTCTCTTGGGGAGAAAGGGAAGTGATTAGAATTCATAAGCAATTAAGGACATAGATATTTGGGCGGGGGAGGGGTGTGTTCGTTGACCTGTGCGATTCCAGTATTACGAGAGCCACTTAGATAAAATCTCGTTTTTCTATCGAATTTTGGCAAAAAAATCATTTTTCTTAAAAAATTTTTGGTTCGGGTCCTATCTCTCCCTGACACACCACTGCCGTTGACCCCCAATTAAGCGAATACCTTTTGACTTTCTTGCATCAAGTTATATGGCACAAAATACTCATTCATCATTGAATTTATTACAAATACACAGTATCTTTCAATTCTGTTCCATTCGGCCTTTGTGTCTATATCAAATTCCAGATTGGATAAAGTTTTGTTAGGATGTTCTACTATATATAAAGTCTTTTGAGCATTCAGATAGGCCTTGATCCCTTGTAATATTTTATTTAATAGAGAGGTTTGATGTGAGATTTCCATATCTTGCACCTAAAAAATGTCGTCACATGTAAAGTCTACACATGTATATTTTTGGTTTTTTGATTTAAAAAAATTGCATTTTTGGCAAATATGGTGGTATTTTGGCCATACCCTAAAGATCCCCCCTAAATTTAGGGGAGGGGGGTCTTTAGGGTATGATTTTGGCTCAAAAAATTGCATTTTTAAATGCAAAACTAAACATTCTTGACAATTTTTAGTTAAAAATTTTTCATTTTTATTGAAAATTTTTTTGAAAAAATGGAATTTCGAAACATTTTCAAAATCGAAAACTTTCTTTATCTCCCAAGAGGAAAATTTGCAATTTTTTACAGGCGCTCAACTCCACTCTCAAGGGACTCATCCACCCCTCCATACGGATATACCGCACAGATTTTCCGCACATTTACACATCCGCACGGAAATACTAAATATAGGCAGGTTTTTCAGTAATTCGTTTTTTTTACTACAAGAAAGGGGTCAAAAAATTTTTTCTTTGCACGTATCTGAAAGAGCAGACCTTATTGCACCTAAATATACACTTCCAAGCTGTAACGAAAGGATTTTAAAGGATGTTCCAATAAAAGAGCACTTTTTGCAATTTTTTGTATTCACAAAATTGCATTTTCGTGCATAAATATTGTTTTTTGCTCTAATTCTTTTTTAACACAAAGAAGATTCGATTGACTTTGTTTTATATAAATGAAATAGGTCAAAGGACAACATTTCATCCGAGAAAATTTTTTTGAAAACACGAAATTGCTAAAAATGCCCTTTTTATTGGAACACTCCGTACTTTTATATCACATGGTTGAGCATTAATGGGAGATGTACTAAGATTATTAATGATTTGACCTTCTTGAGTAAAGAGACCGTTTTCATCTTCTAAATTTTTGATTAAAAAAATTTAATATTATTGTCTGTTACACTGAATGATTTCGATTTCAAAAATGAATCCGAAAATGTTTGATTTTCGCTTCAATACACCGATTTCTTCCCTGAATCAGGGTCAAGGAAGCGTTTTCAAGGTTCGAGAATGTGCGCAATCGATTCCCCGCCTAGAAAAACCTCAGAATCGACGGTTTTCTCATAAAAATCCGAAAATATTTGATTTTCGCTTCAATACACCCATCACATTCCCTGAATCAGGGTCAAGGAAGCATTTTCACTCTTCGGGAATGCGCGCAATCGATTTCTCGCATAAAATTACCCATAGAAAAGTCATTTTTGCAAAGATTCAAAAAAATTTTTTTCAGAAGTGCTGCTGCAAAGTTTATCCCCTTTTAAGGGATCTACCCCCGAAACGCAAAATCCGACAGTGGTAGTGTCCCCGAACTTTTTCGGTCTGCCTCCGAACTTTTGGACGTTTTGCCCAGAAATTTTGCTCCCTCCCCTGATATGTTGACTAGCGCGGACTCTTATTCTTCTTTTATATTTACCTGTTTCTCAAGCGATTGTTTGTTTCAAGTATAAATAGTATTCAAAATTAATTTTGTCTGATTTTGTCATTTTATCCACTTTGATTTGGCAAAAAATGATGACTTTGCAATAACCAACAAAGTCATCCCATTTTATGCCTATTTGTGATCTTCCTTTGAAGGAAGTGAAAATTAGGGCCTTTTCTCAAAAAAAATTTTTTTGAAAAATGATCTTCTAGGAGTAAAAATAGAGTGAAAAGTCGATTGCGCACATCCCCGTCGCGTGAAATGTTTCCTTCACTATGTCTTTGCGAAAATAGCACTATTTCACGTTTACTTAAAATTTTCATAATTCCAAACGTCAAAGAGTTTTACAAAACATTCCTGTTAGGGATAATTTCATGCAAGGAATCGATAGCACGCATTACCGAAGCCTGAAAATGCTTTCTTCAACTGTTTTTTCTCAAAAATACTATTTTTATAACATAATGTGTGCTATCGATTCCTTGCATGAAATTACCCCTAACAGAGATGTTTTGTAAAACTCTTTGACGTTTGGAATTATGCAAATTTTAAGCAAACGTGAAATAGTACTATTTTCGCGAAAACAAGGTGAAAGAAGAAGCATTTTCACGCGACGGGGATGTGCGCAATCGATTTTTCATCCTATTTTTGCCCCAAGAAAGTCATTTTTCAAAAAAATTTTTTGAAGAAGGCCCTAATTTTCACCCCCTTTAAAGAAATTGTTTTTAGAATTTATGGCGTCAATTAAAGTTGTTGATCAAGTATTACAGCTTTCAACGTGGCCAGATTTGGATGGGCTATTGAAAGAAGACATTTTAAACGATGAAGGTATCGTTTTTTACTTCTTAAATATAAAATGTATAAATACAGCTTTTTGATAGGTTTTTATTTGGTCCTAGGGTGTTTCAAAACGGACTTTTCAATACGGATTTTTTAAGACTATACTCGAAAAACTTTTTCGATTGACTGATTGAATTAGGGGAAATGTATTGAAGTGAAAAGCCAGATATAAAATTCAACAAATACTCCGTTTTAGCGGCTGATTTCACGTAGTATGGGAGGGGGGGGGGTTTGGCTATGAGTATGGGTTTTTTGGCTATTTTTTACAACTCTATGAAAGGAATAAAATTACACAACAATTCAGTGGCGTAGCCATTATTTTATTTATGGGAAGGGAAAATTGACCAAAAATGCCAAATTTTCGAAAAAATGATAAAAAATCGCATTTTTCGGCCTTTGCTGATTTCAATGAGTTAACGCGTTGGCAAGTGATAAGTAAAAATACAATGTACTTGCCAACTCAGATACTATTTTTTGTCGTGATTGTCAACAGTTTCTCTAATAGCGCCTTTTTAGTGATTGCTAACGAACAAAGACTTGAATAAAAATTCGTTTTTGCTATTTTTAGAACAAAGAATTCCATTTCTCGATGATCTAATCTTACGGATATTATACAGAATCAAAGTCAATCCAAATGCTATGGAAACTAATGAGCATGAAACTATTGGAAAATTTTTCAATTATGAATTACTGGATGATGTCGTAAATTCCAAAGTGGATCTTATCTTCGACTATTTCACAAAAGCCATTATGCATGCGTACAATTTATTGGAAAAACATGTATGTTTTGTTTGCAAGAAGAGTAATAGACCTAATATACATGAAGTTTGAGCGAGCCATCGGGCAACGAAAACCGATTTAAACTTGATTTTTTTTACGAATTTTTGAAATGTGAGGGCAATAAAAAAACAACTCGGAATTTCGTAATTTAAAAAGTTCGTAACTCGTAATTTTTTCGTAATTCCTAAAAAGCTATAATTCGAAAATTACGGCACATCCCTGATGGCGACAGTTTTTTAATATTGCTGATTTTTTTATAGGATGACTCAATTAGTCTAATACTAAATGATTTGAAAACACGTCTTCAAGTTTATTTTGTACTTTTCCTCCGCAGTGCATGCTATTATGAGTAAGAGTTTTCTTTTATTTTTTTATGCAAAATCTGAATTTTTAGTGTCGACCCTACTCATATTCCAATAATTTTTGCGAGGCATCTTTTATTGGATTACACATTGTCGTGGAACAACCATCGAATAATTGAGGATTTGATTAAAACGTGTATCAATAAAGATTTGATGGATGAACAAGCTCTTTCTGAAGTAAGTCATCACGAAAAAAAGCATCGCGCTTCGCCGAAATAACACTTGCTTTTTTGCTTCTTGATCCCGATGGTTTTGCTTTCGATTCGATAAAACTCCTATAGAGCTGCAACTTTAATATTGGTTTTGATTGGGTCGTCTGGCTCCATACCCCCAGTTTTGATCGTTTTTTCAAATTTGATCAAAACTGGAGGTATGGAGCTAGAGGACTCGATCAAAACCGATATTAAAGTTGCAGCTCTATAGGAGTTTTATCGAATTGCAAGATAATTTTGGATCGTAATCGAGTAAAACATACCAGTTTTGATGATGAAAATTTCCGATTTTTAGTTAAATATATATTTTAGGTCTTTAATCCGGTCTTGGATATAATTCGCATATGTGTTATGAACACTTCGCTAGCTCAGGATGATGATCGGGTTATGGAATTACCATATAATGCTTTAATTCTACTATTATCCTTCAAAATTGATAATAGTATGCCCATTGCAGATTTGGTATATTTTGAGCAATCAACAATAAAAAATTTATTGAATTTTAGATTGTTAAAAGACACGATTTTTGTCCTAACGTCAATGGCCGTAAAATTTCAGCCGATTCTTTCCTGGGACCATTCTTCAATTTGACAGTTGCCGATTGTGAAGGCGAAGTAATTTGAGGCGATACATTTTGAAATTACATTATAATTTAGGAGAAAAGATATTTTGGTGGGGAGCGATATTTTGATATGGACGACCTGCCACCAGAAGAAAATAGGAATTTGCGTTACAAAGCCTACCAGGATCGCATGAATAACTATAGGGTAACGTTGTGTTTTATGAAATTCGAATCTAAGAATTTAGAAACAAATGTTCAACATAGTTCGGAAATTGTTAAGCAGTCAAAACGCGCGGGAGCCAATCGTGAACTATTTGGCTACAATTCTCCAATTTAATCGTAAACGAACTCAAATTCAGGTATTTTTTTGTCTTACATGGTAAAGTAGAGATACCGGTTAATGCTTAATTGGTATAAAAGGTCATCTCGTTTAATGCATGGCCGAAGATATCTGATCCAACCAAATTTTTTTAGCTGCTAACACCAATATTTTAGGCTGATCATTCAGAAAACGCCACGGATGGCTTCATGTTGAATGTCTTAAGTGTTATATTGGAGTTAGCAGAGCCGATTCGGAATGAAAAGTTGAACCAAGTAGACAAATATTTTGTGTTCCACCCGAAGTATCGCATCAACGTAAAAGATGAAACAAGATTCAAGTTCAATTCTGAACAACTTAACGAATGGGTTCAAACTTTAGGTTCGTCTTATTTTATAGTTTAAAGATTATAATCTCGTTTTAGACTTGTCTCCTGAAGTCAAATTTCTGACAGAATGTTTCTACTTGGCAATTCATGCTCAACACTTGGCTATGAACTCAACTATCGAAAACTTTGATCGACTTAAACGTCATATGCAACATATTGTGACCCAGAGTCGAAATTTGGAAGAACTTTTGCGTCTAAATCCGAATGGTAGTCGGACAGCTCGTTATAAGGCTGAACAAGAGAACATTCGAGTTTGGAAAAGGAAGCTCACTGCGGCTGTGATGTGCGTAGAAACGGTCATTTATGATGAGGCACTGCTCGATCGAAGTTTGGAATTTGTTAACAAACAGCTCTTATTCCTGGTCAATTCGATCAATCCGAACTAGTTAGTTCATCACTTTTAGTTGCGAATCATCTATTTTTTCTAGCTTTGATGACAATTTGTTGCCTAACGAGGTTCCGAAATTGTTTGGAATGTATCCTGAATTTTTTCTGGAATCTGTACTCGATTTTGTACTTTTCTTGCTTAAGTAATATATTTTTTATACCAAAAAACTTTGGAAGCACATGCTTTGGTACTAGTTCGGGATAGAGGATGCACTTTTTGAGAAAAACTAATTTTTTGAAAATGACCACTCTAGGGTTAATTTTATGCACTGAATTCAATAATTTGGGCTCAAGAAACAAGACTCATCCCGCGTGTCGTATTTTTGCTGAAAATTATGTTTCTCCGACAAGTCTTATGTTGGCGGGGAAATGTGAACTTGCATCTTGTTTTTTGAGCCCATGAAGCACTTCGGAAATGCTTAAAAAGTTCCTCTCGAGTGGTCATTTTCAAAAAAATTATTATTTTTTCGAAAAATGCGTCCTCGATTCCGAACTAGTACTCATTTTTTAGAGTCCAACCAAAAGTATTTCTGCGCAACCCTCGAGATTTTCCTCACTATTTGTTGATTTTCATTTGCTCCACACATTATTTCAACAATCCATTTTTGGCTTCAAAGGTTTGTGTTATTGTTTTGTTTTCAATGTTCATTTCATTTTATACGCCACACACCACGGTTCATTTTTAGATCGTGGAAGTGCTTTTTACACTTTGTCCACAAGTAAATCCTTCGTGTGCCGGGTATCATGATAATTTTGTGACTTTGCCATTAGCACGGGAAAGTTTGTTCCCAAGTCTAGTCAAGTTCTATGCGGATGTTGAACAAACGGGATCTCATTCCGAATTCTACGATAAATTTACAATTCGACGCCAAATTCAAGTTATCTTCCATTCGTTATGGAGTAAACCCATCTATAGGTCTCAAATGAGAGAACTGGCAATGTAATCTTTTTCAATATACAGTAGCAGACGAAAAAACTTGGGCCAACATTTAAGCATGCTTATAAGTAAAAAATCGTCGAATCTCACAAGGAACTATCTCCTACTGTCAGGTCAGAACCTATGTCAAAATGAATTTTATGTTAAAGAGCACCAAAAAATATCGAAAAACGTGGAAAAATTTTCCCCGTGAGACGCCTCTGTGGGCCTGGAGGCCAAAATGTGTTTTTTGGGTCGAGTCTCAGCTTCTGAAAAAGTTTCAGACGCAATTTTTTCGTTCTGTGGAAATTTGACGATTTCACTTATAAGCATGCTCAAATGTTTGGCTCAAATTTTTTTGTCAGCTACTGTATGCAATGCATATTTTTTAGTGCAAGCCCACCACCTTTTATCCGATTCATTAACATGGTTTGTTTCTCTTTGATTCATTTACTATATCAATTTATTTTTAGGTGATTAACGATTCCACTTTTCTGTTAGATGTAAATTTCTTTCCTTATTTTAAATATAACTTACTTTTAGGAATCGTTGTCCAATCTGAAGAAAATCCACGATCTGGAAAAGATTATTTCCGACGAAGAAAATTTCAGCAAATTATCGCAGGTATTTTACGGAGTTGTTTCCAACAGATTAGGAATATTCATTTTAGGAGGAACAAAAATCGAAGAAAGATGCATTGGATGAAGCTTCACGTATGGTCCGTTCATGGCTTTTGCTCGGAAGTGAAACGTTGGACTTGTTTTACAATTTAACATTGGATGCTCCTCAGCCATTTTATCAGCAAGTGCTCGGAGATCGAGTTGCCTCTATGTTAAATTTCAATATCATACAGGTGAATTGGTTAGACTTATCTTTTTTGGGGTTGGTGTTTTAGATTTGTGGGTGATTAAATAGACATCGGGTAATATAGCTAATATGACTTTTTTTTCAAAAATCGTCTCCAATCGACTTGTTTTGAAGAGTTATGACCAAAAACGCAAAAAAATTTTCGAACGTTTTTGGGCTTTTTTTGAAAAAAACTATATATCCCGCGCATGGCGAGTAAGAAATTTGTTCGTGTTTTTTATCATAACTCTTCGAAACAAGTCGGTTTTGGAAAAATCGATGACATAGAAGTATTGGGTATATTACCCTATTGTCTTATATGCTCTTTAGTTGACTGGACCAAGGAGCACAGAACTGAAAATTCAAGATAAGCAGCGTTTCCATTGGAATCCAAGGAAGACTCTAGAGCAACTCGTTCAAATTTACAAGAACCTCAAATCGGATGAGTTTGCAAAAAACATTGCTCACGATGAAGTTTGTTATGTTCTTGTTAAATCGTACAAACTTGGTTATTTTAGCGCTCTTATACGCCTGAGGCATTTAAGCCAGTTATCAAGAAAATAAAAGATGTTCTACCAATAACTCAATCAGAAACGTTCGAGAATTTAATGCAAGATGCTGAACAATACTACAAAGAGAAGCTAAGAAGTGAAGAGGACTTTGGAGATGATATTCCATCTGAATTCCTTGGTATGCGCATAAAACACTATCAAACACACGTGCAAAAAAATTTTCTTAATAAAGATGATGTTTTCCCAAGACTTTTCCCCTCACGTGAAAATTTTTTTCACGTGAGTGGGCCCACCCCCTATTATGTAGTAGCTCCCAATTTTGTAGATACGATCATGGGTGATTTAATGAGAGATCCGGTGACACTTCCATCTGGACATAATATGGACCGTAAGCATATTCAGCGACATCTTCTCAACGATAAAACAAACCCTTTCAATCGAGTGCCATTAACTGAAGATGAACTTGTTCCAAGTAAAAATTTCATTTGTATCTTTCTGTTATAGTTTCATAATTTTAGATACGGAATTGAAAAAACAGATTGACGCTTGGATCAAAGAAAGGAGATCAATGAACTAGAAATTTGTTGATTCTATTCTCTCATATTTTCTCACATGTTTTACTATTGTAACTATTATATCTATTGACTTTCATGAGTTTGTGAACATTGTAATCAAAACGAGGTACAGTTGGGTGTACAGTAACAGTACAGTTGAAAATGTTTGGACAAGTACAGAACAGTACAGTTGAAAAAATTGGTACATTTGAAACAATGCTCAGAGACTTCATGATTTTTGTCAAAATTTAATCCAATCACCTGAACAAAAAATGTTTCTACAGTTGTACTGCATGTTTTAAAATTATCATTTTACGCCAGCATTGTTTCAAATGTACCCATTTTTTCTCAACTGTACTGTTCTGTATTGTACTTGACCAACAAATTTTCAACTGTACTGTTACTGTACTTTGTTCACCCAACTGTATCTGTACTGTATCTCGTTTTGTTTTGTACAATTTTTAAAATTTATTTAATTAAAAAATTTTCCATCAAAGACCAAAAAAGGAGCAAATTAAAAAATATTTATGACTTAAATGAATTTTTGAGTCGATAGATTTCTTTATCAACCAATTCGCGATTCATATACAGGGTTGTCAAAAACTGAACTTTTTTCTAAAGTGACTGAACTTAGAAGGTTCAGTAACTGAACTCGATTTATTTTTGATTGCTATGAGTGATTAGATACCTAATATGAAGTTCTGAGCCATAATTATAGGTTC